>JAQIXR010000272.1:0-35634 GCA_034700825.1 Quadroppia sp. Gr-Ori-00064 | reverse complement strand
CTCTCTCTCTCTCTCTCTCTCTCTCTCTCTCTCTCTTGTCAAACCTCATGCACTTTATGACCAACTTTTTGAAATTGAAATATTTAGGCGACGGGTCAGACATTAGACCAAACCCTTTATCACTAACGCCTATGACTTTTAAGGCATGCGATAGAAAACTGCCGACAATATCGCTGTCATTGAACAGCGTCTTAGCAAGGTCAATATCATGAATGAAGACCAAGGGCTTTGGACCCAACCATACAGTTGTAATTCCGGCAAATTTTCGTGATTTTTCGACAATATTTTCCAACGAATAGTTGTCTCGAAATATAATATCTTTTGAGAGAAAAATATATTATTAATGAATAGACAAACAAATGATTAATTTTTAACCCAACAAATTGCCAAATACTGGCAGTGGGAATGGCCCTGGTGGCATACGGAATACTTTTATGTAGAAATAGATTACATAGATTATAGCTAGTGATAACAATATGAGTGACCAAGATAGTATCATTTTGATTAATAGTTATTCAATTGGTTTTATCATTGAAAACAATGTTCTCTATTTTGAGAATAAAAATATTTTTGTGAATTTTATATTAAATTTAATTTATTTATACAATTATTAAAGAAATTACTTATAATTAAAATAATTAAAACATTTTTATTGTCAAAAAGCAGACGAAAATTATTTACAATAAAATACAACAGAATTTTTATCGAATGATATTTTGTGACAAAAATTTAATTTCATTTTTATTCAGATTTTTATAATTATATAAATTATATGAAAAAAATATATTTAAAATAATTACTCAATTATAGAGAGAAAAACAAAACAATTTTTTTCATGAATTATAAGTATTCAAAAAAATCTTAAACTTTTTCGTCGTCTGCAAAAGAGACGACTTGTCTCTGGGCTCCAAAATCGTTTCATCCGTTCCTTCGGGCAAACAAAACAACTTGTCTTCCGTTGTCTGCAATAGTCTAACGATGACAAGAAATATCATATTATATCCGAGTCTTTCGCCGACACACTTCCGTTTGCCGACTCCGAAGGGCTGAAAGTGGGGCAGACTCTCGACATCCAGTCTCTCATCCCTGAGAAACCGATTCGGATCAAACATATTCACATCAGTCCATAGCTTCTCATCAGTCATACAGTGCTTCGTCACGTAAACCAGTGTTCCCTTCGGTATGAGATATTCCTCTAATGTTTGGACACGAAAAAAATTGCTGTTAATTATTCGAGAATTTTTTCCGCCCCTGAATTCTCACTGAGCTTTGTCTCCTTAAGCGTCTTATGAGGAAATGTAAACAAAACTATATATCGATAGCGAATCACTTCATTGATGAAAGCGTTGACAAAATCACACTTTCCTCTGTCCTCCGGCACTGGCATTCTCTGTCCAATGTTATTCTTGATCTCATTCTTCATTCGTATTTGCATTCGCGGATAGTATGCCATAAACAGTACGACCCAACACATGACGAATTTGTTTGTCTCGATTCCCCCTAGCGATACATATTCATTAAATTCCCCCTTAAAGTCCTTCAAGTATTTCGCTCACCGAAGAAGAAGTCATGCAATAGGTATTTGGTTTCGTCATCGCTAAGGTATTGCTTCAAATGACCTTGCTCTTCGAGCATCAGGTGCCTCTCATGCAAGAGAGCATCGCAAAAATCGTGCACCTGTTGGCCCGGCTCATACCGGCGCACGTGTGCATCAAAACTCTTGAACAACACGTCTTCTATTGTCTTATAAAAGGCTTTCGTTTGAAAATATGTGAATAGTTTGAACGGAATGAATGTCGGGAACAGGAATACCAGGTATAGCTGTTTGAGATTACGTGCGATTCTGTCGCTCATTGACCACAGTGTCGAGTGATCGGTGGCTGTGTTTGGAGTACTAGAGGAAAGACATGTTATTTAAAGGGAATTATAGCACAAATTGTGGTACAGCTGTCGATAGTAACCTTTCACCTATTGTGAAGTGAGAAATGATAGTCTTGTTGACTTCGGCACAAAATTGCCTTGCGTCAAACTCCACTGCGCCTTGGTCAAATAGATCGTCGACGGTGTGCGCCGTTAAACTTGGTAATATATCGACCACATGTCTGGTCATCAAAAAAAATTGTTTTTCAATAATAAAAATCAAACTTTTTTTTCATTGAAATTCATTGGCGACGAAAACCTCATGGCTTTGAGAAAGAGTTTCCTCAGAATCACGTATTTGTGGCCGTAGTCGACGACGAGTCCGGTGCCGGACGTGTCGTGTTTGACGAGTTGGGCCACGTCGGCCAGAAAAGTGCCAAGGTAGTCGCCATCATTGAACAGGGTCTTTGCAAGGCTAATGTCATTGATGAAGAGCATCGGCTTCGGGCCCAACCATACGGTGGTTATGGCACCGAATTTTCGTGACTTCTCCACCACACTGTCCAGCGTTGTGCCCGCTTAAGGGGGTATAAGGGGGTTATTGTTGGGAAGGGGCGGAACAGGATTTTTTCAAAACTCACCCCACATACTGCCGATGAGGGGCAGGGGAAGCAATCCAGGGGGCATTTGGCGCACACGAGTATAGAAGCGAAAAACATATATAACAAACCATACAATGAATGTCACCGCGATATAGAACATGACTGTGCTTGGTAACATTGCCCCCCTGTGAGGTTGATGGGTGTGACCCTTGTTTTTTTCACTGCTTAAACAGCTATTACTTTCTATAAGAAAGTATTTTTCGTGTATTTTTTGCGTGAATTTAATTGTGAAATAAATTTTTCAAAGAATTTTAAATCCATTTTTAAATGTAATGAAATTTTTGGGGAATTTTTATATTAATTAAAAATTATTTTTTTTTTATTCGAAAGATATGTTTCGTTAACAACAGAGACATGTCATTCGGTTTTCTCAACTCCAAGGTTACGATAATTTGATTCAAACGTCTGATGAAAGCACACGAAAAAGACTATGAAATAAAATGTGATTTATTTTACATAAAAAAATATAAAAATTATTTTCAGTCATAAAAAGTGATGAAAAAAATTAACTTTTTTTCATATTTTTATAATCATATCATCGAATGGTTTGGACTTTGTTTGCCATCAGTTGATAACAAAAAAAAAAAAAAAAAAAATTCATTTTCAATGTCAATACAAACAACAGAACCGTTTGTCGTATTTGTATACTATAGCCATATCTCATACCTAACTGTCCCGCACATCCCATTCCCCTCAAACATATCTCTATAGTATTAATGAATTTTATTCTTTAACAGAAAAAAAACAATTCTTTAAAAAGTTTTTTTTCGTCTATAAAACAAAAATTCTGTCACAGAATACGCATAATAATAGCTGATCTGACGCCTAATACCCCCGCCATCTATCGCCATGTGCGTGAGGACAGTCTGCATATGACTGTCCAGTTTGAAAATGACTCGTAAAAAAACAGTGATATAAACATTGCACATAAAGTACGTCAATATATGTCATATTGATGTCAAACACACTTTAAGTCACTTTAAGTGATTTAATGTTTGTATTTCATAACGAAATGGCCATACAATAGGAATACAAAGTGATCAAGGTGATATTGGCCACCTAGGTCAACTATGGTCATATAGCACCCAGACATATATCACGAGCATTTGAGTGACGTAATGCGTAACCAAAAATGGGTTCAATTGGGTTACGATTTGTTTGGCCTCAACGCAAAGGTATAGCGTATTAGCACTGACTGTAAGCGTGTAATAAAAAATACGTTTTTTACGCAAAAAAATACACTTTTCGTTCACTTCATTGAATGCATACGTATTTCATATGCAATATAAATCAACGTATGTGTGTGCGCTTGATAGTTAGCAAGGTGAAAGGGGGTAAAATGGCGGTGGAGTTGGGCGGGGAGTGCGCGTTGTGGGCGCACACGTGAGTTGTGGAGTGAGTCGAGTCATGCGCTCTCGCAATGCGTTTACAGATGTCTGCGAAACGTTGCAAACAATCCTAACGTTAAAACTCATTCATAAACAGTGTTTTGATTTCAATAATAATAAATAACATTATATATATAAATACCCATCGATTCCCGTGCTCTAAGGGTGTCTAAGGGGGTGTGCACTCAAATGGACGTTGACCTGAACGGCGAATGTGGCGGTGGCGGCGACCAACCGCCCCCTCCCAGCCCACAGACCACCAGTGGTGGCACCTGTGGTGCACCCGATCTCACGGCAGAGCTGTTGCAACGGTTCTCGTGTATGAATACCACGGATAGGGATGTTCTGGTGGAACAGATGAGGCGACTCTTAGGCGAACACATCAACAGTGATTCGGCGGTGTTTTGGCTCGATATGAACAACTGGTCAGTCGTTTTGAGGCCGTGCCTCACATGTCATGTGACACACATAGTATGCTAACTATTGTCTCTCTCTCTGTCCATCCCTTCCCTCCATAGGAACCTTCAGGCGGCCATCTGTTCCTACTTCGACTACGAACAGCTACCGGGCCTTCGGCTGCCGTCGATGAAACTGATCAGTGATGTGACGATAGGTGAGGGCGAAGAAGTGCCCCCAAACTCAAAGTTCACGAAGACGTGGAGAATCGCCAACTCGGGTATGGACTATGCCTTTCCCGTTCCCTCTGCTTATGACGGGAACGACATATAAAATGAGATCTCATTTATCTCAATACTAATCGTATTCTTCTCTCTCTATCGCACGGGTAGGCGAAGAGTCGTGGCCTACGGGCTGTTGTCTTCGTTTCACAGACGGCGACCAAATGTGTCACAACGAGCGAGTGTTAGTCGACTCGTTAGCGCCGGGCGATTACACCGACATCGCCGTCGATATGATTAGTCCACAAAAACCAGGGATATTTAGCGGCCAGTGGCGTATGAGTACACCCACGGGCCAGTTCTTCGGCGGTGAGTACATCCCTTTCCTCTCCCCCACTCCCCATCAAATCGTATCATTCGCTCATTTTCTATGTCTTTGTCACTCGTATTCAGAGATAATTTGGGTCATAATCACCGTCTCTGAGGGCGGGCTCCTGAGTGTCACCCAACAGATGTCCCGCTTCAATGAGTTAGGCTCACCGTCGGCCATATCGATGTCGGCGCCCGCCGTGGGCGCAGGCAATCCCTTCGCGGCCAGTAATCAACTGCCGACACATCTAACGAATCATAGATTGAATTTCGAGACGAATATCAATAATAATATAAATCAAAACTTAAATCAAAACCAATTGAGCGACGAATCGATGCCCAACAGCGACGACAACGGCTGGGGCTGACAGTGAGCGTGCGAGTGGAGGGGCACCTGACGTGTGTGCGCGCGCCCACACCACCCCTCCCTCCCTCCTAATGATAACACTTGTCCCGCAATTGCCATTCATTTGAAGAGAGATTTTTTTTTTCGTTTATTTTTGTCTTTTTTTTCTATTAATTAATTAATTAATTTTTTTTCTTTTGATTGAAAACGAGAAATAATTTTTTATTAATTGAGAAATCATTTCATTATTATTTACGACAAACAAATTAAGAGAAGAGAAGAAAAAAAACTATTAATTGATTTGTATTTTTATTATAAATATATTGATAAAAAATTTGTGAAATCATTGAATGAAAATATAAATAAAATGTTTGTAATTATATTATATATAATAATAATTATTATAATAAAAAAATGAAAAATAGCTTTAATTACAAAAAATATATATTTCTTTGTATTTATTATTTTTTTTGATCTATTTTTTTTGTCTCTCATTTAATGACAACTTTTTATTGAATGATTCAAAACAAATGTAAAGAAAGTTATCTTTAATATAATATTAAAAATATTTGTTTATATTTGAAAAATAAATGTAATTTTCGTATAATTTTTTTAACTTATTGATAGTCTATCGCTGAGAACACTCTGGGTGTTAGCACCTGGGTGGCTGTGCTTCTAAACCTATCGCATTTCAATGAGATATTCATTTTAATTATTGATGTGAAAAAACATTGAATTCTAAACATTGAAAACAATATTCTTTCTATTGTTTGACGAAATTTTTTTTTTCATTCAAATTATTAAATAATTATTAAATACTTTCATAATATTTAAGATAAAAATTTGATTATAAAAACATTTAAAAAATTTTAATTATATATAAATGAGATATTATTTCATTGCATATCTCGGTTATACCCCTGGTATTAGTCATTATAATAGCATATCATTTCTTAAAATGTGTTTACGAATGAAATGAATTGCGGTTTTGAATCAAAAAATCATTTTTTTATATCAAACATAACTTATATTTATTTAAAGTGAAAAAATATTTTAGAATTAAGTGAATAATAGGTTTTTTTATATTCAAATTCTTTGCTCAAAATATAACCGTAAAAACAGGTGGTATTAAAACGAAAACATTTTGTATGAAATGCCTAAAGGCTTTTGGTTTACATTTGTTGAAAATAACATATTTTATGCAAAAGACGACTATTTGTGTCAAACGAATAAAATTGTATTAAAATTATGTTTTCTTTCAAAAAAGTGATTAAAATATTTATAGTTTTAGTTTTTTTTCGGCTAATAAACAGTTTTGTTATGAAATACTGTTTAATATTCAAGAAATGGTTTAGTGTTTCAAATAATACATAGATTTATATTATTTAAAAAAATATTTCATTTTTCACTTACTATTGTTATTGAATTTTTTTTCTCAAAATTCATATATAATTAAATTCTGATTTCAATTCTTAAGTGAAAAGTGATTTAAATATGAATCAAATTATCAAACAATGTATTAATAGTTTTATTATATATATATTTTTCGTTGAATTCTTTAACAGAAAAGTTGCAAAAATTTATGCTTTAATTACATGTTATAATCATGTGAACTGTCTTTCATTATTACGGAATTCGTTTGCATATAGTCTGTGATTCACTAACAGACCATTCATTCCAAGGCCTACTAATGGGACGAACAGTAGTTGTGAAGAAATAGTAAATTCATTTCAATTGTTATTTGAATTCAAAGTGTTTAACGAATATTGCAATTAAGGAATAATTCTTTTCATGACATCCCTTTCCATTATATGAATACTACTATGCATTGATTCCCATCTATTCATGTGATATACACTTATAATAATATTATTTCAAAAGTCATACAAAATGTGTTACAAAAAAAAATTCTTAATTATTCTCAAAACTTAAAAATAATTTTCATAATAACTAAAAATCATTTGAGAATCGATTCAATGAATTAGCCTTAAATTCAATGATATTTTTAGTCATTATTTAATAAATAAATTAAAATATTTTTAGTAAATAAAGACTCAAATTAATTGACATTTAAAACCATTGTATACATTGTATTCATAGCCATTGAGTGGACATACAGTTTCTACAGGTGGCTATCGTCACAGCACCAGTGCCTGTGGTTCCTATTAGTGCCATAATTGCGTAATTTATGTAATGTGGGGAAAGGTAGTTAAATTAGGTAATGGGGCAGGTGAATGATATGCATGAGCGTCTGGTGACGTGTGTCTACCTGAGCGCCGGCACCGCCACTATAAACAACTGATGCCCAGAATGCGAGGCAACGCAAGGACTCGTTTTTGGGCTGACATTCATGAAGCACAGGTATTATCATACTGTGTGTGTGTGTGTGGATGTGTATTACACTACTACCAGTGCACTCACTATACGGAGACAGAAACAGAAGTTCTCTCTGTTTAGTGGATAGAGAGTTGACTCACCTTATGTTCACTGAGCTATAGACAAGGGGCCAGAAAAACATACGGCCCTCCACTGAGTGAGTTCGCGACATTCAAAAGGCATGAGTTGTGAGTCGAACAGTTTGTGAGCTTTTTTTGTAGTCAAACGAAGAGTTTTTCAGAAAAATAAAAATATTTTTATTATTAATAATAAATGAAAAATAATTTTTTTGTTCAATTTATTCCTATTTAAAATTGTTGTGAATTTTTGTCCATAAATACATTCACTGATGGAATATTATGTGTCTTAATTGGGAACTACACTAATGTAAGTGCTCTTTGTATTTGACATTCATATGTCGTGTATATACCCTATTGTTGTCCGGGCGATGAAAACCAAATTCTTTTGTTTTTTTTCTCTGTTTAAAGGGTTTTTCATTTTCTGTGTTTAGTTTTCACAACACTTTTCTGTCAGTGAAAACACATCTCAATATTGAGTAACATTTTTATGTGATAATCGCTTGAGTTTTTTGATTGTTTTTCTTCATAATAACTAAGTATGAAATGATTTCATATATTCAAACACATATAAAGTGTATAATTTAACCCTGTTCTGTTCATTCATCTGATTGTACTTTCACCAAATTATTCAAATATAATGAAATATTTTTTGTAATTTTTTCGCAATGAATAAGATTTTTGTTAAACATTATGAAAAAAAAGTTTTAATCTCTTTTATATCTGTTTTTATTTAGTTTTAATGTATAAAAGTTGAAAGTTTACTTCAAACGATGACCAAGGTCAGTATGAGATAGTAAGCAGGGTTTCGTTTTGTAATATTTAATGATTGTTTTGTATTCATATATTTTTTGATAAACGCCTAAAAGTCTCATATATTTAGTAGTTGTCATTAAATGTTGAAAAGTTTTCTCCATTGAAAACGATGTGATTTTTCGTTGAGAAAAATGAGAGAAAACATAATAAAGGTTTTCTTTCTTTTTTCTTCTCTCAATACCCCCTGTATTGTGGAATTTCATCGTCGGAGAGCGTCGTCGAGAAATTTATATAATTTTTTCCCCAAAAATATTGTCATATATATTGACACCCATTCCCTTTGTGGTACAATTAGACAATTTTCCCTCAATAGACATACGTTTCCTCATTTCACACGATTATAGTTTTCATAGACTTTTTTATAGTGTATATAAAACTGTTTAAAAACTGTTTTACAATATTTTTTCTGTGAAAATATATTTCCAACAAAATTGTGAAGATTTTTAAAAATAGTTATTAAAGACATTTTTTTTTTTGTGGCTCAACAAAAATCTTGTCAGAAGGAGGGGAACGAGAGGTCAAGCATAGGAAGAGCTATAAAAAATCCATTTTTTCGTGAACTTTGATACAAAAATAATGACTTAATTTTTTTCTCATTCAAAACTTAATTATGTTTTTCGTTAATATTTTTCTGAATACAATTTTTCTGCGATTTTATACAGAATTTGTATATTTATGAAAAAAAGTGATAAAAATTTTATTCTTATTATTTTTATTCTAATTATTCTGTTTTTATTTTTCGTTTCAATTAATTAAATGATCACTTTTTTGGCACCTTATGTGCCATCAATACAGGCTACAGGTGCTCTATGTTGTGGTGCGCGAGAGATATATTCAGGTGTATGTGTGTTAAAAATATGTGTTCAATGTTTTCGTGCGTTAAGAATATTGTTTTAATGTGTGAAATATTAAATAATAATTTTTATATGCAATTAATTACATATAAAAGTTCATCGCTCTTTACAAATAAATGTCAGCCGCCTATTACCGGCCCCCACCCCTTCATAGGGAGACGACATTCGCTGTTTCTCTTCTATTAATGACTTTTATTTATTTAAAAAAATTATTCATTAAATACATAACCAATAGTTAAATAAAGCGATTCTTGACTTATATTCTATAATAAAGTTGTAAAAAAACTATTTAATTGAATGTAAAAATTATAATAATTTTTGTTTGATTTACCCCTCGTTTTTACCTATAGGTGTTACTGCAAAAGACCATTTTTCGTACCCCTTATGGATATTAAGTGCTATTAATGCAAATTATAACCGAATTTCGTATATAATTATCGCAACAATTATTGCCTTTAAGTGTATTTTTGTAATTAATTTGTGAAACCATTTTTAAATGTAATATATTTTGGACATTAATTGACTAAAGGCTTTGCCGATAAAAAAAATACTTTCAAAACATGAATAATAATAATATAAATAATAAAACTAAGACAACGTCTAAGACCAGAATCATTCGCCTCTATAGGGATGGAAGCACTCAATTGGGATTTTCAATACGTGGAGGTAATTGTGTTTATCATTTGTTACTGTCCTTTTGATTTCAAAGATTAGATTAAGGGTTGGTTTTTTTGTGCATAATTTTTATAGATTTTAAATTTGATTATTAAATGCATTTTGAATTGTAATTACATTTTTCGTGAAAAACGGTTAGAATTTTATTTAATATGATTTTTATTCACTTCTTTTTTTCCCCCTTAAAATTGAGTCAAATATTATTTTGATTTTATTTATTGGAAATTTTATTTAAAATAAATACAAAGAAAAGAAGTTTTTATTGAAAATTTAATTTCAATATTAAGTGTAAAATTCATTTCAAAACTATTCGTAATATGTTTTTTCATTAACAGTATTTTTTCCCATGTATTGAATGTCAGTTATATTTATAATTTATTCAACCCCTTACACCTTAGATAGCAGTCGTCCTATATTTTTCAAATTCAATTTAATGATCGATTGCTTTACTAATAAAAAAAGAGTTTATTTTTTATATAATTTTTGTTTTCAATAGAAATGTTTTTTTTAATTTAAAAAATCTATTCCTATTTTTAAGTGATATTTATATTGAATTCAAAATTAAAAATTCAATTACACTTAAAGTGGATTATAAGGGGGGAAGCCGTTAAATCTAGTGCAAGATTATTTGAATGATCACCAGGGTGGTGGTGGTGAGCAATACTAATTAGGCAATACCCTCATTAGACACCAGCCATAGGAAGAGACGACAGTGCAAAATGACATTGAATTGTGAAGTTTTGATATTTTGAACTTCACTTTGAATTTCAGAATATAATAAACAGTTTTTATTATTATTTGAAATTAAAAACTGTTTATTATTTTCTTTATTCATAATTTTCATTCATGAATATAATTGCCTCATTGCTCACAGGCTGGGAACACGGCACAGGGATCTTCATATCGGAAGTGCATCCTGGCTCGGAAGCCGCCAAACAAGGCCTACAGGTTAGCACATGTAGTTTTGTGATGAACTCGTTTAACATTTAAATCGAGAAAATGAATATAATATTCATTAATGCAATGAAAAGTTTTTTGTATAATAAATGAAAAAATATTATATGAATTCAATTCACAATTCATTCACATGTTTGTTATGTGTGTTGTTTTCTGCTATGCATTCAGCGATTATTCAACTCAAGCGAACATTATATGAATTATTAATAACTCATATATTTTTTTTCGAGCGAAAAAAGGAATAAAAATTTGAATTTCATTTACATTTTTTTTATAGTGATATTAATGAAAAATTAATTATTTTTTTAAACATAATTTTAAATGCATTTTTCGTATGTATAATAAGCCGTAAAAATATATGTCAATGAGTTTTTTGTTTTTGTAGTTTTCAATGTTTTCTTTTCTCTATGAAAATTCTGAAATGAAATTAGATTTCAAGTCAAATATTTTTATGATATTTAATGTTGAAAATGAAAAAAAATAACATTTTTTAAACTAAACATTTTGTACATAAAAATCAAATCTAAATTCAAGTCTTGAATGAGAAATGCACTTCAAATGCATAACTAAAGGCATAATAATTATTATGAATAAAAATGCTTTTATTTCTCTTAATATTGACTTAATTTGTTGGTCACAAAATTTATTTATTTTATTTGGTAAACATTTTTATTTTTAGCGATTAATGAGTTTTGATAATAGTTTTTTCAAGTGAATTGCAAACACACTGTCCCTAAGGCTGTCCTATGGTTTCATTTGAGCACAAAAATTAAAAACACACAAAAAATCGCTAATAAATAGACTTTTCGTTTAAGTTTAATTCAGTTTACGTCTCGAATAGCGATATATATCATAGATATTGAAGACATGAAATGTTTTTTTTTATTTATTGATTGAAAAATAATAACTCAATTATTATAAGGAATTTTTTTCACATATATTTTTCATTGCAAAATAAACTGTGAATTCATTTAATGAATGATTTTGTGTTTGATTTATTGTCACGAAATTTGTTATATAAATATCTCTATCAAATAATATCGATATTAATAGCGATTAAAACATAGTATGAATAAAAAAACTATCAAAATATTAGACGGTTTTAATCGTGAAAAATCGCTTCAAATGTTAGTGCCTTGATCATTTAGACATATATATAGCCATTTCCTTGTAATTCAATACAACAGATATTTTTGCACACATTCACTCGTGAATAGTCTTCACACCGTTCCGTCCCATACCTGACCGAGTGCTCGAAACCCTTTATGTTTGTCTACAATAACTTTAAGTTTAGTTTTTTTTCTATAAAAAAAATACTTTTGTAAAAGAATTTATATTTTTTTTATTGTTGTCTAACATTTATTGTGAATTGTTTTTCACAATCAAATAATTATTGGGTTTTAAAAAATGATTTTTTTTACAATCGTATGCCATTTGAGTGTAAAGTATTTAAAGGTTCCGGCAATTGATTACTTTTAGACTCGAAAAATAAGCGATTTTTAAGTGATTTCTTTAAGACTTTGTAAAAAAAGTAGTGATATTTTCGGTCAAAATCAATGGCTTTTGTCGTGTGTGTTACAACTGATGTCCTATTTATGATGTGTTTTGATTTTCGAGACAATTATTGCCAAAAAACAATTCATATTACAAAATATGATTACTTTGAATCCATGTCCTCTTTGGGACGGAAACACATCAACAGTCAATCATATCATACATTATGTGATGATCTCTTTTAGTCTTAAAAAAAAGTCATTAGTATTTCTAAAGTCATTTCTAATAAATTTGATAAAAATGACTAAAATTTTTCAATTATGAAAACCTGTAATTAAATTTGTGAGAGAACTTCTCACGCGATAAATGTTTTGTCATATATTTTCTCTATGAAAATGTCATACCATTTACTATGTAATGGCATTCGGTTTATGACTTCTCGCTTCGAGTGGTTATAATTGATTGGAATATATATAATAATAATCTTTTTCAATGCTATTCAATGGCAAGACATTTGAAGGCAAGTCTTTTATCACTGAGACTTCTATTCACTCGTTTGTAATGAGAAAAAAATGTCTTTCTTTCACTTTTGTGTATATAAAGTGTATTTCTCTATTGAGAAACACTTTTCAACGCATGTTATTCTACTGTAGAATAATATGCACTAATAATTAGTTTGTTTTTTTTGTATTTGAATAAAGATTTTCTTTTATCCATAACTTCAATGTCAGCCAAAAAATTGGAAAAATTAATTAAATTTTAAATAATAATAAAAATATTTATTATAAGTTAACCAAAACCTAACCTTAATTTTTAATCTGTTTTCTCTATACGTACGACAAATGCATAGGAATTTTTGTTAAAGAAATTAACATTTATTTTGACATTTATAAATAATATATGAAAATGAAGTTTAAAATAATTTTTCATTTCATTTCATAAATAATTTTTATTTGTATTCAAATTAATTTTTTCTCTTCATTTGAATAAACATTTGATTTATGAATTTTCACTCGTATTCAGTGCTGTATATTCTCTGCTGTTTTTCAAAATAAAAGTTCATTCATTTAACTTATAATCTTGGGATCGAAATGAAAATACTACAGCCATTGTATATATGGGTTAGTCTTTCACACAAAAACCAATTATAAAATAAAAATTTTCTTTTTATATATTATAAAAGTTACTCACAATTGAAAAATCATATAATAATAGAGAGTTTTATATTGAAGTTGAGAATTGGGTTCAATATAACGAACGCCTACACAAAAACAATACTAAAATACATGTATGTCTTGAATACATGTATAATAAAAGTGTGATTTTATTTTTCATTATAACCCGTACGTAATGTTTGTTCTCCAATACATCTCTCTATAGCAGTCGTTCGCATCAATTCATGAGCTTTTGATTGAAGTGTTAAAACAATATTTATTCAATGATTATATTCTCTGTGTTTTTAGTCTGACTCTAAATAGCATTTTTTTTGGTAACAGTTGTTCTGGCGATAGATATTTGAGCTTGTTAATTTCAATACCCATCCTGTCATGTCTGATGAGAGCGCCGAAAGGGTGTAAAAAATTATCTAATTTTCAAATTACAGTTCATTGACAATGATTTATGGCCTCAAAAGTAGACATTATTTACAGCAAAATAATTATTTTTGAATATTTATGAGCAAATTATGATTTATAACTCCTATATAAAAACAAATTAGCCCCTAAACATCCCATTCCCCCTGACGAACACAGTTATCAATGTTTCTGATAAATAACTGTTGAATATATTACAGAAAATTCTGAACAAAATTATATTTTTGAATTACTTTATCGCAAATCAAATATTTGTATTTCAAATATGAATAACAAAAATACAGAATATATTGAATATATATAACGAAAACAATTTATTAGAGATTTTTGTTATTATTTTTCTCTCTTTTTTGAATGATTTATCAAAATATTTATTTTGCATTCAATTGTTTATGTATTGAATATCAGAATATTTTGTTCCCCTTAAACAACAATGTCATCCCTTTAGCATGAATTATGCGGAGAGAGAAGAGAGAGAAAGAGAGAGAGAGAGAGAGAGAGAGAGAGAGAGAGAGAGAGAGAGAGAGAGAGAGAGAGTGAGAGAGAGAGAGAGAGAGAGAGAGAGAGAGAGAGAGAGAGAGAGAGAGAGAGAGAGAGAGTCATGTTTTGGGTTCAAATACTGTCTTATAATAATTGCAAATCAATTATCGATCGCAATATTTGTTCCGCATTATTGTGATCGCAGACCCTGATAACCACACGATGAGCCCTGGATCAGTTTTGTTATTGTTCACATGAATCGCAAGTGAATTTTGTTTAATGCAATTGGCCTTTAATTTCGAGTGAAAAACCCCCTATCGATTGGGAATCGGCTTTTGGGTTATGGGATCCGACTGTGAATTGAGTCCAAAGATATCATAAATTAATATATAATTTAATCGCTTTTTTCGCATCTCTTAATTTAAACCTATTTTCGCGAACATCAATAAAATGCAAAACCATTTATATAACAAATAAGAAAAAAAACTTTTGCCCAAAAAAAACTGTTTTTTAATACCATTTGATTAATTCATTTGAAAATCTAAACCAAATATTTAGAGAATGTATGAAAATATGTGTCAGTGTTTGGATGAGAAATTTATTTTACATACCCTTTAAAGGGGCTAATAATGTTCAAGAATTTAATGCACATTTTATTGCTATTAATATAACTTGTTTCTTGTATTTATGTTTGTTTAAAATGTAAGCCCCTGTTTGCTGAGCACCATGCTCATTGATAAGTGTATGCTCAAGCTCACTTTCTAACACGAAATTAAAGTGAAAAATTTTTCCATCAATTTATTGATAGCTATCTATTAATCAGATTGTGATCTGAAAGACTAAAAATATATTCACTTAAAATGAATGTTATTTTTATTTTAAATAATTTTTTTTAATATAGAAAATAAAAATCCATTTTTTTGTCTCATATTTTAATTTTTTTTTTAGTTTAGAGTTTATCTCGATTTTAGTATTAGTTCTCTAAATATTACACACAAACTGCTATACAAACAACACATGAGAACTCATTTTCAATGATTTGTTTTAAAGATAAAAAGCGTTTATCTAAATATCAGAGAACTAATGATCTGAAACAAATCATGAGAAAGAGAGGCCGAGATTAAAGTGTTTCTTCATATTCTTCTTCTTGTTCTTCGCAGTCAATGTTCAGTCAATGCTTTGATAAATGAATTTATATTTAAACAAAAATTTTTTAAAAGCCATAAAAAAGTGAATAAAATTATAATTTAGATTATATTGTAATTCAAAGCAAATGTTTTCCATATATTCACTTCATATATATACAGGCATTGAATATAAATGTCATTCAAATTGCTTTATTAAGTAATGATTTTTTCATCTCCTTTTTTAAGTGCTTCAATGATTAGATTTTTTGTTGAGAATTATTTATAATATATTTTTTTATTATTTGAATAATTTCTTCGTTAATGTAATTCAAATGATCATAAAATTGATTAATTTGTTGAATATATTATTGATTCAACGAATACTGATTGCCATTAAATTTATTTTTGTGTTTGATTTTTATTGATATATTATTTACTGTTTATTCAATCAATAGATCATATAATAAGAAATGTTTTGTTTGTTTTTTTGTGTGTTATATTTTATGAGTTATTTTCGCATAATTTAAATGAAATTATTATTTTTTTTTCATTTCTCATAACAATTGTTTTGACGTCTGAAATGAAACTCTTATTTCATTATCACAGTTATAAATAAACTCTTGTTTTTCAGTTCAAAAAAGAAATTGTATTCAAAGACAAGACGTGAAATGAATGTTTCCCCCCTTCCCAAAAAAAACAGTATTTCCCTTCGCTATCAGATATGAGTGAAGATATTGTGTTATTTTCTAAACAACTCATCCATTAATAAAAAAAATTTTAATATAATATTTTTCTTCTGAAAAACAATAGATAATTACATAATAGATGTTAAGAAAAATTTTATGATATTTTTAGATAACATAACTCGAAAATAGTA
The DNA here is from genome assembly GCA_034700825.1 of Quadroppia sp. Gr-Ori-00064. Lineage (NCBI taxonomy): Eukaryota > Metazoa > Arthropoda > Arachnida > Sarcoptiformes > Quadroppiidae > Quadroppia > Quadroppia sp. Gr-Ori-00064. The sequence continues at coordinate 19,067 of JAQIXR010000272.1, read as the reverse complement.
TTCAATAATAATTTTTTTCACTTATTTTCTTACTTTAATTTTTGATTATAAAATCTATTGTTAGGAATTGAAGACATATTTTTATCGCTCATTCAATGAGAAAATGCATTTAAAAATTGAAAATTTTTGTGAATGAAATTATGTTTTTGTTTTTGTTTCTTTCATTTCATGTTCGCATTCTTCGGTAATTTGAGTGAAAAAAAATTAAATCAAATTATTTTGTTATTTGTTTATGTCTTTCAATCACTTCCTTAAACTTGAACTTCACAAAAATAGGCGAAATAGGTATTGAAAAAACAATATCTTTTTCTTCTATAAACGATTTTTTGGCCAAAAATTTGTAAGTCTTTAGACGAAAGAGAGAAAAAAAATTATAAAATGTTTTGTTCGCTATTTAAAAACCCGGTTCTCTTTGGCTGAAGAACTGGTTTTTTTGTGTGGATATCATCTCAAAAGAGAGAGAGAAAAAAAATTAAATCTATTTTTTCGACAAAAGTTTTTCTTGTATTTAAAGATAATATTTCTATAAATGGTCTCATTGTATGCAATCGTTGTCTACTCATAGAGAAGTGTATGTCGTTTAGCCGTTGAGAAACACATTCACGTAATCTGTTTTACATTAAAAATTATTACAAATTATATTCTCAATAATCTTTGGAGAAAATTATATTCAATTTTTTTTCTTTCTATAGCCCCTTATTGTTTAGGCGAAGGGTTTACTGAACCATATTATACTCGATTCAATTTAAAGGAGGAATCAGAACATTATTTTGTGTTTTATTTTTTATTTTTTGTTATTTAAGATTTCTATTGAAAATAAATTGTTTAATACAAATGATAAACAAAAAAATGAAATAATTCTCTATTGAAACCAATTCATTACAATATGCTTTCAAACCAATTGTATAACTCAGTGAATGAGTAAATGTATTCACAAATGAAATTAAATATCAAATTATTTTTTGAATTATAATATAATATATATTTTTCTATGAATTTCATTCGCTTTGACTCTCTTTGTGAGCAAAAAAAAAATTAATAAATATTTAATTCATTAATGAATTTATTTATGCATTAAATGAATAATGAATTTTAATTTAATTAATTTTTAAACAATAATAACAAACCCTTTTATGTGAAACCAAATGAGTAAAAGAATATTAATTGAAATAAATATGATTTTGATTTGATTTGTTTGAGCACATGAATGAAATGATCAAGGTGATAGTAGACAGGGGTATATACACTGTAATTAATGATATTTGATGTGCGAAACCTTACTCTTGACAGCGAATTATGATTGAAATGTTGACAACAAATGTCACACAACTATATATCTAGTTTGAAATGACCATGGTGATGATAGATGAACATGATTGATGCGAACATACTTTCCCCTTATGATAGGCCGGTGACCAAATCGTGCGCATAAATGGCTTTTCATTAGAGCACGCCATACACGACGACGTGATTTCTTTGGTTAAGTCTTCGTCAAAGATCACACTTAAAGTCAAGTCCGTAGGAATGATACCCATGAGAGACAGGGTGTCGGATGCGCTCACGTGGAAACTGATGGCGCCGGCGAGCTCTCCGTCGCTCAGCAGCAGTCCGTCGCCCGCCTGGACCTCATCGGACAGTCACAGCGATAGCGAACACGACTTTCTGGAGGCGAATATCTTCATCGAACTCAAGGGCCGGTCGTTGGGCTGCTCTGTGGTTAAGGGGCCGCCTAATAACCCCGGTATGTGTGATGTTAAGGAAGGGGTGATTTTAAGTGTGTGTCTAATTGTTTGCATTAATGTCCAAATGAAGGCATTTATGTCCAGAACGTCAAGTGCGGCGAAATCGCATACCAGAGCGGCCTCGAAGTGGGCGATCAGATCACGCATGTGAATGGTGTGGACGTCTCCCAAACGGACTTCATCGACACCATCGCCAAACTGAAGTCACTGCCATCGATGACGCTGACCGTGAAGAAGGGCGCCGGCAGGTGTATGTTCGGCCTGTCCAACAATGGGCTCATCAATCACTACAACAACAACAATGACATCAATAATAAGAACTACAATAATATTAGCAACAAATCAGACGTTAATAATTGGTATGAAATGTTATTTTTTTACAATTAATACCTTCGCTCACAAAATGACCCGGATTTCTATGAAAGGGTGATTTTTGTTTCGATAATTTTTCTTTTCATTGAGTATTATATCGGCGAAAAAAGTATAACGACTGCTATTTTTAGTCCAACCCATTCAATAGGAAAGCCATTTAATTGATTAAATGTTTGACATTTTTTAATGTTATTATAGTTTTATATTTTAATCTCTTTTTGCTAACAATTATTGAATGCTTTTTTCAATTTTTTTTCACTCAATTTGAGCCCCTTTTTCTCCACTCAAAAGATCTAATGATTGATTAGATTTTGAGTTTATATTATATATAATATTATTATAATTATTATTAGAAAAATATATTTAAAAAGATTAAAAAGTATTTTATTTTTCTTCATTAGTCCAATGAACTGATAAAACGCGGAATTTTATAAGCGTTTTATTATTTTTTTTGTTTTGTTTTATTTATATAAATAAAAACTTATGTTTAAAAGAAAGTTATTTTCAATTGAAAAAAGCATTGAAAAAAAAGATATTATTTTTCATTTCGTTTGCTATAAAAGTGCTTTTAATGCCTTTATATCTCAATTAAATCACAAGAAAAGCCTTTTTTATTTAATTAAAGTTTTTTTTTATTAGTATTTTATTTGTATTTTATATTTTTTTTGTGTTTGTTTGCGCTCTAAATATAAATACAGTGTTCAGAAGAAAAAGGTCCGGGCAATAGTGCATCACCCTGGTAGCAATGGCAACACCCATTCGCGAATGCTGTCCACGAGCTCCAACTGCTCAGAGCAGTCGACCAGTTCTAGCGGTGGCCTCAATGGCAAAACACATAGCAATTCGGATAACGACTACTCGATGTCGGAGTTGGAGACCAGTGCTCAGAGTATAGGAAACTGTGTTAACAATAATAACATTAAATACATTAATAATAATAATAACAATAACTGTAATAAGAGTTTAATCAGTGATTCAAACAATATATTGATCTACGAGAAAGTCAAACAGGAAGAGGAAAGGCTGGCCGAAGAGAGACGTAAGCTCGAGGAGGACCAACAGCGCCTGAAGTTTGAAATGCAAAGACTGGAGATTGAGAAGTATTGTCCCATTTATTGTATCGTATTTTTTTAGTTATTCTGTATTGAATTTTCGCGTAAATAACCCTAAAAAGGGGTATTAGTGGAAAAGTGTAACACCACAGGAGAGGGTTATTCCTGGGGTACGGGATATGTGCGCGAAAATTAGGTCTCATTTAATTTGATTAAAACTTCTCTAAAAAACGAAATTTTTTAAAAATTTTGATAAAAAATATACAAAAAATTAATTCACGTTTTGTTTGAATAGAAAACAATTGGAAAGACTGAAATCGCTGGAGGAATGCAATTCCCTGTCCAACTGCAGTCTCAGCAGTGCTTCAAACAGTTCGTCCGGCTCTCAGTCGATAGGCTTTCTCGAAGAGATCAAAGCCATGGGCGACCACTGCCGCCGAAACCTTCGCCCGGTGCTCAACGGGACCGACAAATTCAAAGCCAACGCAAACACTATTAATGCAAATAATTGTTCAAAAAAATTAGTCACAAAATGTGATAACAATAACGACAAACACAAACAACACGGTATGGAAAGGCATAGTTTGCTATACAAACAGTGCATTCAATCACTCAAACACTTTGTATTCTTGTCTTATCTCCTATCGAACAGAGCTATTGATGGAGGAGTTCCGAAGAGCCCATCGGCGGATGTTTGGCGACAACGACAACGAATCGCACGTTTCGGACAAAAGCTCAACAAAATCGTTGGAACCATTGGAACAAAACGGCACAAAAGACTTAATAAAAGAGACCAAATCATTGCCCATAACGTCGTCGATGACGAGGACGGCCACAGCGCCGGCGACACCGCCATCGAAAACGCCACCTGAAGTGCCCGCGAAGAAGACAAGCGGACCGGTTGTTAAGATCGGAACCTATGCTAACAATACGTATAATAACAATCGCTTTGCGACGAAACAGCACAGAAGTGTAATACAGGTGCGCAGCGATGACACTATTACCGGTGCCGATAGTAAGTGTGATATTAGTCCCCAAATCACTATAAAAGTTATATCAACGAAACAATAGTTAATGTGTTTTTTATATCACAAAAATGATTGAAATGTTTACTTAAAAAAATCATTTCTCAATCACTTCTTCGCAAATGATTTCTCTCTCAATATATTAATTGAATTTTAATTTATAAATAAATGAATCAAAAAAATAATATAAATATTTTAAAAATTTTTATTGTTTTTCACATCAATTGTAAACTTTTTTTTACTATTCTATAGAATAAATAATTTAAATATTGATTGAAATTTGAATTTGTTGTTGAAATTCTTGTGACAGAATATGAGGAATAATTGTCATAACGTTCGCAAAAAAAGTCTCAAACATTGATTGAATTGTTTTTTTATTTATTGATTGAATTTATGAATAATTTTTATTTATCGTTACATTATATAAATATTTTTGTGTGTCATTTAAATGTGAATTAACACTGATTTCAAATCACAATCCATTTGGTGTTTCACAACATTTTTTGGGTATAATTTATATCAATTTAATTGTTATAACAATTTTAATAAATATTTTTTCATAAGTTTTTTTTCATAACATTTTCTTATAATATAATAATTTTTTTGATTAATATAATATTTATTGTTATCTTTAAAAAAGAAAAATATTATTACTTTTAACAATATATTAGCACAAAATGATTATTGAATAACCTTGACATTCATGTGTGCATACATAAACCCCTTTAACGTTTTCGACCCTTTTATTATTTTTTTTGGCAACAGTTGGCATATGTGGAGAAAATTATCATTATTTCAATCATTGATTAGAAATGAATTATTAATTAAAAAAAATCACAAAAAACCCCTTTTGAGCGGTGGTTAACGAAAACGTGAAAACAATTGATAAGAACTTCTGTTTTTAATATGCTTTACGTTCTGTGAGTTCGCATGCATTCAGTGTTTGGTTTTTATTGGTTCACAATTTTGTAGTAAATATTCTGTTATTTGCATAATATGTTTAGTGTTTATATAAGTTATATTCAAAGCGGACGACCCTTTTCGCGACCGATGTCTGACGTTTGGCCCAAAACTACTGTCTCTCCTCATTGTCGACCAAATGGTCACTTTCGGTCATATTCTTCGAGTCATTCAACGCCTGTTTAGCCAAATATCTCTCGCGTTTGATCTTATGTTCCACTTGTTTGGGAATGTCGGGCACCAGCAGATCGATGAGTCGGCATATGCTGAACACCAGGTGCTCGAACACGACAATGAAGAGCAGGCGAACGAACATTAACTTCCAGTAGAATTGTGTTCGCAAACCGTTCTCATCCCTGAAGTCACGGTAGCGACAGGTCTGGTTCATGGTGTTGGCCGGTGAGACGGCCAGGGTGTAGTTGACAAACCCTGATAGGGATGTGTCGTAATCATTATTAGTGCCAAACTCGTAGTGGTATAACATCTTCGGCAAGAAGTCTGACGTAAACGCTATGAGAAATGCCTGAAAATTTGAGATAATTTTAATGAATGTATAAAAACTTCTTTCAATTAAGGGGTTATTTCTGGCCATTCGTTAGCTATAGGTTTGTGTCCAAAGTGTTTGACGTTCACTTTTAAGGGGTATTTTTTTGCGTAATATTTGAATAAGACTTACATTACTTATGACAGCAATATGTGAGAGAAAGTTCAGTATTGAGAACCAGACGCCTATGTTATTAGCCATTTCGGGCACCGGTCGTCTCGTATGACAGACGAGTTTTTGGGCGTCCAGTCGTATCTCAAACCAGTTGTTCAACAGCGCAAACAACGGCGCCAAAGGAAAGGCGGCCACAAATATCGTAATGAAACCGAACTGTATTATCATTTCGAGATATTCTTCAAACAGACCCTCATATGAGATGAGCCGAAAGTCCCGTTCCCAGCGCGTGTACTGGCGATTCCAGTGCTCGATAATCGTGTGCTTCCTATGATACCAGGCCTGCATCTGAGGCCACAGTATTTCTCTGACATTGTTTATCACTTGTTTGCCGATCATTATTATCGCCAACTGTTGTGTCAATTCCATCAGACATCCAGAGTTACTGCACTGTATGGGCAAGAGAGTGAGCGCACAGGGATATAGAATTATGAAAGACATAACAGACCTCTTCACTCCTGAGACCCAACAGCGAGCCATAGCTACCCGGCCTGCCGACAAACCTTCCCTTGAAGAACGCGATATAGAATATCGAAGAATAAAAGTTACAAAACTGAAAGATAAAGACTTTGAGCGCCAGATGATTGTCGAACTGCGTTTGTGTCCGGTGCATCTCTGGGTGCGAATGGTGTGCAAGGTGATTATTGAAGTGATAAAATTCCAAGTCAATAATATGCGTGTATATACTGTACCCCATTCTGTGAGCCTATAGGCGAGCATCTCATACACCCTTCCCAACATCATTATCAGTATGAGATTAACGAAAGCACCGGAAGAGCTGACTATGAGTGAAGCCATGGGTCGCATGGCTTGCGTTTGTAGCGACTGCGTCGACACTAATATGATCCGGTATATAATGACAGCCAACATGAATATGAAGACTAATATTAACTTTTTGGTTAACATTGAAAGCAATGAAAATGTGATTAGTTTTTTGATTGACGTTTGATTTCTACCGATTCCTACCATCAATGCTATAGTCATATATCCGGCGCTCATTCTCAGCAATCGAACCTTCGACGGAAACGCCGGCTCTTTATGGCCTGTGATAGGGTTGCGCTCGACTAATGGGGCTCTGGCGCTGAACTGGGGTCGGGGTCTCTGTATTAATACATTTGCGTCAAAATTATTATTAAGTGTTATTTGAAATACAAGAATAGAATCTATAATAAGAAAGGAAAGGCATTTCAGTACTTCTTCTTCATCGCAGTCAATGCAGTCCCAGTGGTGTGATAGGGAAGCGCTCTTTCGCTTCCAGTACTCGAGAAATGCAACCGCTTTTCAAAGTGTAAAACAATTGTAAAATTTTTAAAATAATTTCAAAATATTTTTTCGTCTAATTCTTACCCCAAAACGACATGAAGACGGCATAAAACACTGTTCCCGAGTGATCGAACATCACCGACAGCCGAGAGTAGAGGCATATTTCGCTCAGATACCAGTACTGACAGCCCTGAGTCTCATCACAGTTGGGACACATGAGATACCGGTTCCCACTCAAGCATATCTCGGATCTAAATATTATATAAAAAACCCCTTTTTCTGTTAAACAGGGGTTGAGTTCACTAATTATTGGGTGAACTCACGAAGGAATGTCACGATTAATGTTAAGCACGCCATATATGAAGACCAATACGCCGACGATAGAGGCCGGGACTAACCATCCCGTGTAGAAACCTATTCAAAGAATGTTATACTTTAGCACCGGTAGTAATGGCATGACTTTTGATGGGTCTATAAATCAAATACATACCAATCCATGCAAAATAAATGGCTATTTTCTCTCCGAAATATTCTCTGATGTGATCCAGGGGCTGATATTTGTACCATTTGCTCCATTGAGCCCAATATCGATACAGTGTTTGCCGTCTGTTATAATGTTGTGGTTCTGTAGCACTCTTTGGACACTCAAATGGACCCTAAATTTGTTAGGAAAGGTATGTAAAGGTAAACATAAATTATTTTTATTTTTTTTTGTTCAGGATATGAACGAATGAGATGACCCTCACGTCATGCAATGGATAGGAAGCGATGAATATCTTCTGTTCGATGAGACTATCGATTCCTATCTGAGCTAAACTTCTTTTGCCAAAAGCAACCGATTGTAGGATTTGATGGACGACTCGAATGCGTTGGGATGTCGTGAAGTAGTTTTCCGTGTCTTCACTACCTATGGTTGAAGGGAAAGGGAAAGGCATATAATGGCATTGTCAAGTGATCTTCAAAATGACGATTGATTTGAAAATAATTTGTTTTTTTTCATTGAAAGAAATTTCATTTAAAATGAATTTAACGCATAAAAAGTCAGAATATTCTGTGAATTGAGAATATTCTGTGAACTAAGAATATTCTGTGCTTTCAGTGAAAGCAAAATAAACATCACATTTGAAGTAGTTTTAAGGAATCGATAGAAATATTTAATATAAAAAATAAGAATTTATTTTATATTCAAATCGTTTGGAAAAATATTTTTTACTTTTCTTACCTAAAAATCGATTCAATTTTGACATTTTGAATGGACAGGTGTAGTAATCCAGGGGCTTATTGGGCACGAACTCATACATGGGATTCGCGACTCTCAGTGCGCTTATGAGCTCATCGGACCAGTTGTTGGATGGGTTGGACAGAGACTGGAGTGGCGCCCGAAGGTTAAGCTGTTCGGCATAGTTACACATCACAGGAAAGGGTGCAAAGAGTTTGATAAAGTGTAGAAACTTGTCTCCGCCGCCACTGTCGCCCTGGGATGGCCTCAACGGTACGATCTCTTCCTCCAACTCGAGGCCAGTCGTGCGCAGACCTTTCAGATATTTGTCGCGATATTTATGTGATATACCGTTCCTTCTATTAGAGTATTCCTCGAACACTAGTATGTAATCTGTGGTCAAAATGTCACGAATTGTATTGTATTTCACGAATTATTTTGTAATTGAAAACAATTTATCAAAAAAAAAATTAATTATCATTTCGTTTACCAATATTTCGCTTTCCGTCACGAAATCTGATCGTCTCTTCGGCCACATTGGCTGATATGTCATGTGAACCCTGATTGCGTTGACCCTGATTATTGTTGTCGCTATCACTGGACTCATCGATGTTTCGCTGTTTTTTGTAATCAATAGGAAAAACGAAAAAAAAAATATTTTCTTTAATTCTAATTAAAATTCAATGAATTTTTAAATGAATTTTTATTTTTAACTAAAGATTTTAAAACCAAAACTTCACCCTTGATCTAAAATATTGATTATTCAGAATCATTTATCTGTAAACCATTTTAGACACAAAACACCGGCTTAAAAGTTAAGTAGGCTTAAAGAGGAACAGTGTTTTGCACCTGTAGTATGACATCAATTAAAGAGCATTAAAAGTGTTATGTCTTTTATTGTGTGAAAAGTATTGCTCTGAATATAAATCAATATTAAAATTCAAAATACGTTTATATGACTAATTGATGGCATGACCCGGATATACATGTGAGTAGAGAGTGCGAGACACGACTACACCTGCCTTTAGTCGTAGGCTTTATTGAAATGAAAGCCGTATAAGAAAAAAGTTATGTTTAAAAAAAGATGAGATTTTCATTTAATGTGAATTTCATTCATTTTTTCGGTGAAAATGTTATACATTTTAAGTGAAAATACATTTCAATAAAATATTTATTGAAAACAAAATATTCTTACATTTTTAGTGATCATGACTTGTGTTTCAGTATTACATGAAGATATCGATCCATATGAACCGCTTTTGCCATTCAGTTCATACTTTTCCACGTATCGACCCAAAGGCATGTTCTTTTCTACCAGTGCTCGACTGTTATTCTTTATTTTCGGTGATGCACTAAATAAATGTTTAAACAGTACTTATTCTTTAGCTCCTAATTTAATTCCAATGCCTTCTTCTTCTAGTGATTCCTATTGTTTATCATCACATTTAAGCACATTTTGTGTTTGCTTTTTCTCTTCGCAGAAGATTTGCATCAATTCTGTTGTTGTGGAGAAAAATAATTGTCGTAAATATTTGCTGTCATTATATATATAAGAGAATCTCTTTTATAATAATATTATTTTCATTGTTCTCTTTAACAATTATTTTCTTTTATATTATATATAAAATATATTATATAATAAACAATAAAAATCTCTATTAATTCTCATATACACTAATAGTGTTATTTTATTTTAAATGAACTGAAAATTTCATTAAAATAAATAGTATTCAAAAACTTAATGAAAGTTATTTTGTTTTTTTATTATGCAAACCATAAGTGAATAAAACAATTCTTTACTTTAAATGATTAAATAATGATATATTTATTCTGTAATTAAATGAGAAATATAATTAAAATATAACTAATTGTATAATAACTTATTTGACAATTAAAATGATAACTATTTTTTACTCACATTCTGTTGGAGTAATTCTTTCCATAGAGTGCTCACATAAAACATAAACAAAGGGAACGAAAAAACGATTGCCTTTACGTTAATCACAATTGTTTAGCAGAAAAAAAACATTTCTAAAAACATATCAGAATTGAAATCACATTTAATTAAGTATTCATTTCTAATCTTTTATTTACATGTCTTTCCCTTAACACAAATATCACAAATGAATAGTCAATATTCACAACCAAAGTGTTCAATACAGTTATGTCATGTTTTCATGCAAACATCTGCACAGAATCTGAAGCCCAGAATCTGAGGCACAGAATCGTGTGTTACTTTCATATGTGAAATTGTTATGACTTTTATTCACAGATCGATAATTTTGTGGCAAATATTTCAAACATAATAAAGACTTGATTTGAAAGACTGTATAAATATTTTTCTTATATTTAATATTAAAAAATAATTAAATGGATTATATTTTTTGGGTTTATATAAAAAAAGTTATTATAAAATACTATAGAATATTCGGCTATTTTTTTATCAGTGAAAAAAATATTCTTGAAATCTTTTCTCTTGAAAACAGTCTCTTGTTTTTTGAGCCTTTAATTTTTGCATTAATTTTCTGATGAAAAATAGAAAAAATCTTTTAATAAAAATGAAAAAACTTTTGGCATTATTTTCAATGACTATAATTTTTGTATTCATTTTCAAAATTCATTTACACTCATGTAATCATATATAAAGGAAAGTCTTATTTTATTTTTTTGATACCAGAATTAACACTGACTTTATTTAAACTTGTCGTCAGAATACATATCACGCGTTATATTCAATGATATAATTATAGAGTTTTATATTTAATATGAGTTTCGTTTTGATAGCAATTTTTTGTTTTTTTTTTGTGACAAAAATTTCAAAATCAACGCATGATTTTCATTATTAAATTTGTTTTTTGAAATGAAAACTTTCTTTACAAAAATATTTCCATAAAAAAAATAATTTTATACGAATTTCACACAAAAATTGTTTATTTGTTGTTTTGTTTGCAAATAAATTCTCGTTAACTATAACTCAATGTTAAAAAGCAATGGAATTTTTAGCCTTAAATAACTTATTCTATGTTTTAATAATTTCTGTAATATTTATATATATCATAAACTTCTATATGAATGTGAGAAAAATGCCACCTGGCCCCTTTCCCCTGCCGATTCTTGGTAACTTATATAGTAAGTCAATTCGCCTGTATAACCCACCTTGCTCAGCTAACTATATCCATGTGCTCTCATATGAAGTGCTATTCAAAATGGATTATTCAATGGAGAGATTCGTTGAACATTCCAAGAGCTTCGGCGGTCTGACGATGGGATGGTTAGGACCAAAGCCCCTGCTATTCATACATGACATTCGGTTCGCGCACAACATCTTCAACAACAACGACTTCAACGGAAGCTTTTTCGCACAGTTCTCGAAGATACTGCGCCTCGAGGCCAACGGCGTCACCGATGATCCCTCGCCGAGATATACGACATTCCGGAAGCTATTCACGAAAGCCATTCGGTGTGCAAAACAGTCATTATATATAACAGGGGTTTTGAATGCGAAAAATCATTTGCCTTTTGCTGTCATTCAATAGACACAGCAATGATATAATACCGGAAATTGTCTGTCGAGTTGTCGATGAGTTGATGGCTCGGTCGACCGAATTTGAAGCAAGGCACTTTTTCGTACATTTGAACAAGACCATTATGTTCGAGCTGACGGTTGGTGGAAGGTTAGTTTCATGGGATATACACTTAGAAATAATTTTTTAATTTACACTAAACTATGCTATACTATGCTATGCTTTACAGGGGCACAAACAATGATCCGGATCATTATAAGCTGATGTCAATTATTTATAAAATCAACCAAAACTTCGCCAAACTATTCCCGGTGTTTCTGTTCCCTGTATTGATTCCAATGAGAATATTTAAATACTTTGAGACGAGATCTCAACTAATTATAGTCAGAGATCTATTGCAAAAACAATTCGACAAACATTCAAAACAATACTATAAGGACAACAAAATCATGGACTTTTGCGATGCACTGCTCTATGAGAGAGATGTCATGCTCAATGACCATGGTCATCTCGAGCACTGTCTCCAAGATGAACAAATTAAATATTTATTATACGACTTCTACTTTGGTTTGTATTCAATGAAATCTAAAATACAAATGAAATTCATATTTATTTTTCATATATAAAAATATTTATTTCATGTCTTCATTATCATTGAATGACAGCCGCCTCGGAAGCCAACAAACACACGATGCGATGGATATTCCTATTCATGGCATACTATCCACAAATGCAACTGAAAATGAAGAACGAAGTCATGAATAATATTGGCGACAGAATACCAGTGCTGGAGGACAGGGAGAAGTGTGTGTTCACCAACGCCTTCATCAATGAAGTGATTCGATATCGACTGATAGTTTTGCTCGAATTCCCTCATATGACTACCCGGGACACAAATATCAGTGAGAATTTAGATCAAAAATTATATAATAAAATATAAGAATATTCTGTTATTCTGTAGACGACTATTTCGTACCGAAAGGAACGCTAGTTTTTCTCACACAAAACTTTATGGTCGACGAGAGTCTGTGGGAAAGCCCTGAACAGTTTGATCCGAACCGCTTCATAATGGATGGCAAACTAGACATGAAATGCTTCCCACAGTTCCAGCCCTTCGGCGTCGGAAAGCGTAAATGTGTGGGCGAAAAGTTGGCCACAAATATGTTCTTTCTTATATTTGCACGTCTGCTGCAATCGTCCAAGGACAGACTGTTTTGTCTGCCCGACAACACACCCGCGTCTATTTTAGACCCAAACGACGACTCATTCCTATTGAGAACTACTAAACAATTCAAAGTCGTTATGAAAGACTGCAACGAATTCTTGTGACAAAATTCTATGCGAAATAATAAACAAAATAATGCTTTTATGCAAATATTTTGGCCGTAATTTTGTTGACCTTTTTCTATGTAATCTTAAAACAAATTATTTGTCTCTCATTTTGTGTTTAAATTTGAATTTAATGCAAAAAATAAATTTACATCAAAATCACATTGAATATAAATCTCAAAATTAATCATAACGTCTCATATCGTCTGTAAATATTTAAATAACAATTAAAAAGTGTTTTTGATTTGAAGGACAAAAACAAAAACAAAAAAAAGTAACGAAAAATCTTTTGTTAACATTTGAAAAAAAAATTATATTTTTAATTATCGATAACACAGTGTCTAATGTTTTGTACGTTTTCAGCGTTAACGATAGAAATGTTCATTCAGTCAATAGTTTTGTTTTCATTTATAGTAATTATAATAATTAATATAAAATCAATTTTTTTCATTTGTTTTAATTTCAAACGAGATTTTGGGTATATTTGAAGCGAAAAAAAATATATTTTAATTAATTTAATGTATTTAAACATTATTTTCTCTGCAGAACATTATTAGCATATATTCTAATGAAACGACAGCTCAAGGCATACGAGTGCCGAGATCTAAGTGTTGTCCGAAAATTTGAGGAAACGGTTGAGAAAAATCCGAACAAAATATGTGTTATATTTGAAGACCAAAAGTGGACTTTTGGCCAAATGAATGCCTTCGCGAACAGAGTCTCAAACGCTATACAAATGTTTAACATTGAAAAACAGCAAACAATAGCACTCTATATGAATAACAGGCCTGAGTTTATAGGCATTTGGCTCGGGTTGGCCAAAGCGGGTCTCATAACGGCGCTCATCAACACCCATGTCAAAAGCGATGGACTCATACACGTGTTGAGACAATGCCAGTGCAGAGCAGTCATATTTGAGGACAGACTGGAAGAGAGTGAGTATAAGGAATGGCAGGAATTTTGTTGATTGAATTGCAAATGTTTTGGACAGACATGACATCCATTGTCCAGCAAATGGAAAGGGATTCAAGCAATGCATTGCAGTATTATTTCTCATTCGGCGCGACGTCGGGTAAAAGTGGAGCCCCTTTTGTGTCGTTCAATACACTGATAGAACAGTCGACTGATGTCGAGCACAGTGTGACTGAGACGGGCTTTTCCGACACCCTGTTCTACATGTTCACATCGGGCACAACCGGTTTGCCCAAAGCATCTATAGTTCCCAATTGCAAATATCTTCTCAGTTCACTCAACTACAGGCTCTTCGGCCTTACGGTGTCGGACATTATCTACATATGTCTGCCCCTATATCATGGCACAGGTGTTATGCTATCGTTGAGTAACTGTATATGCAATGGAAATACCGCTGTTTTGGCCGAAAAGTTTTCTGTGAATTCCTTTTGGAGGGAATGTATTGAAAATGACTGCACTGTAAGTGAAAACAATTGTATGATTTTTTTGTGAAAACATTTTTTTTTCATTCAGTGCTTTGTATACATCGGTGAAATGTGTCGGTACCTATTGGTTGGCAACGCCGAGGAATGGCATAATAAGCACAAAATTCGTCTAATGTTTGGTTTAGGACTTCGTGAGAACATATGGAAAGACTTTGTCCAACGGTTTGGCATCAAAAATGTCTGTGAATTTTATGGCTGTACTGAAGGGAACGCCTTTTCAGGTGAGAGGGATTTGGGTTTGGGTTCGACGTTAGTAATTATTGGTTACCCCTTACAGTGAATAGGGCGAACCGGGTGGGCGCCTGTGGCTTCATTCCCTACTATTGGGGGCCGGTATTCAAATACATATATCCGACGAGAATTATCCGAATCGATGACAGAACCAATGAAGTGATTCGCGACACAAACGGACTGTGCGTTGAGTGCAAACCGGGCGAAGAGGGAGAGATTGTGACGAAAATCATTCGATCGGATCCGACGAAAGACTTCTACGGCTATAGCGATGGCTGTGAGACTCGGAAGAAGATCATCGACAATGTGTTCGCGTTGGGAGACAAAGGGTTTCGTACTTTTGATCGAATGAAAATCAATTATTTCGGTGATCTATACTTCCGGGACAGGACTGGCGATACGTTCCGATGGAAAGGTATGTAATGGTATTGTTTGCCACGAAAAAAGGGATTTAATCGATGGTAAATATTCAGGTGAAAACGTGTCCACAACTGAAGTCGAGTCAATGATAATGAAAATCACAAACAATTTATTTGATTGTATTGTATTTGGTGTTGAAATAGCCGATAGCGATGGAAAGGCAGGTATGGCCGTCATCGCGGCCGATGTCACCGAAGTAGACATGAGTGATCTGTTGGCGCGAATGCAAACCAATTTACCCACTTATGCCATACCTGTGTTCATACGGTTCACCACAAGTATAGACATTACATGTTCTTTACGTTTGAGTAAAACATATTACAAACAAATGTCGTATCAATTGATCGATAATAACCACTGTATTTACTTCTTGGACAAAAGCCATAACAAATACATCGAATTGAATGAAACAATTGTTAAACAAATTCATAACTCGTTTATAAAAATTTGAAGAAAAAAAAATTTTCTGTAAAACAAAAAAACACGAATTTATTTCATAACTCTTCTATGCTATCATTGAATGGATTTTTAACTTCGCTTTCGTAGGAACGAAGTATATAATTTTGTATCTACTTTGCACTCATAGGCTATTATTTGTCGATATGTTTATAATACGATACAAATCATAGCCTAAGAGCGCAAAGTAGGACAGCTCACAGAGGGTCTGATTTACGAATAGGTAGCCTGTAATGGAGAGGTGCACTGTATGGACGATGACCAATGCAATGTCCACTTAGAGTGTCTCCTCTTGTACTTGTAGCCAGAGAATGGTTGGCATGAGTCCGCCCAGGGGTATGAAAGTCAGCGGCAGTCTCTCGACTATCCATTTCAGTGTGTATTATTAATGGCATCGCAATACACACTGAAATGGATAGTCGAGAGACTGACGCTAACGTTAATAGTAGTCTTAGTGTGGCGTTCGTTAGTGAGGCCGACACTTCTCGGCTTTCCAATGCCGGCTATAAAGCGCCGGTCTCGTCCTGTCCTCGATATAGTTGATCCACTTATGTGTGAACCGATATTACAATCATTATGATGCCAATTGTGGCCCCAATCGTCCATTACAAAATAGTCCCTTTCCTCCATGCCTTCCATGGCAATGGAGATAATAGCCTTGGTCTTTAATGACATGTAGAGCGAGATCTCTACAATCGGGTGATTAGTTTTGCGTTTCAGTTCACCGTTGAGTTTAGTATATGTGATTCCGTACGTGTACTGATGTGAGCCGGCACAGGCTATAATAACTTTATCATGTAAGCATTTGTTCACATTTATTCAATTTATAATTGAAGCCAAAAACAAGAAGCGATATAAAAATGTAAACATTTTTTTGTTTGTTTGAAATGAAATAATTTTAACAAATTCTTTGTTCAAATTCTTTGTTCAAATTCTTGATCAATAATGTAGTGTTTTCTACGCACTGCACAGAATTCAATGTCTGTTATGAATAATGATATCATTATTCAAATAAAACTTATATGAAATAAAGCGAATAATTAGCGAATTATTGTTTGAAATCGAATATGAAATGTCATTTAAAATGACTTTTAAACACGATATAATAATTTAATGTTTTTTATATTGATTTTTTATTTCAAGAAAAATAAAAGAAAATATTTATTATATGACTCGAGAAGTAGTCGTAAAACAGACTTGACTTCACTGTCAGAGTATAAACAGGTGTTTAGTTTTTAATTGGAAAGGGTGTGGAAATAAATTTAAATGCAATGACAAACTCATTGATCATAAGCTAATACACAGTCTTATAATTCTGTATAACAAAAACACGAATTTATTGCACAACTTTTCTATGCTATCATTGAATGGATTTTTTGTTTTTGATATAATTTTTGTGATAAAACGAAACGAAAAGCAATAAATATATTGTATTACCGAACAAATGGTTAAAGATCAGTATCTTCGGTATCGGACAGTCGGCTAACGACATGAGTCTCAATGTGTGTATAATTATAAATATAAACTGAATTATTTGTATTGAAGTCAAGAATTTTTTGTTCACAAACATATGGGCGCGAAATGTGGGCCCGAATGTGGACAGTGTGTAATAGGTATACATTAGTAGATGAATGAATGCGTTGATGAGGGGCAGAATGAGCAGCTGTACTGCCGGTGCGAACTTCAACGTAATCCACACGCCTATGGGGACAGTGGTGTGATGGAGGACATGGAGCACCGATATCTGTCGTTGGCTTTTCCTAAGCACAAAAAATACCGTTTCTATGAATTCAACCAAACGGCTGACTATGAATAGATGGCAATAGTATAGGCGCCGGCGCTCCCTGTCCGAATCAACCACGGCTTCACTGCCAGTGCAAGTGAACACGTCTCTGATGTTTGTGTTGATGAATGAGTTGTAAAGAATCCATGCATTCATTGACGCCATTAAGAGGTTATAGAATCTCATTGTTTGCTTCAAGTCGAAGGGCTGTCGCTTTGCCATCAGCTTTGGACCGGCTATTTTGACTATCCATAAATAGTAGAGGGTTAGGGCGCATATTATCCAAGGTCCTCCTTTCATCAATGGATAGTTCAACACTCGAGGGTCGCCTCAAAAATGTTTGAACATATAATTCAATAAACAATTAAAAAATAATTGTTTTTCTCATACCATTTGTGTCCCAAAAGTCGTTGACATAATAAAAATAATTCGAAGAATTGAAAGCCATTGGAAAGGGATCTAAATTATCAGTTTTTAAAACAAAATTATAGCCAGTGTTCATATGGTTGGGGAAAGTGTACGACATGTCAATGAAAGACATATATCTCTTCATATCATACGAAATATCAGTCGATTTCAAGCAATTTTCAGTCAATTTCGTTAATGAATTAATCAGTCGATTCCAGTGCTAAATACAGCCGATCCCAGTGCTAATACAGTTGCTCCCAGTGCTAAATACAGTAGATTATCATTTTTGACGATTTCGTACACTTTATATCATTGAATGAGTGCTCAAAATATAATTCTTTGATTTTTATTTTGAGTCATAAATTCTTTGTTAATTTTTTGATGAATTTTTATTACAAAAAATTACATTTAATTGAATTTTTATTACATAAAAACTGTTTAAACAATTGTTTCAATTGGTTGTGATATTAATATCAGACCAAACCGTTTGGCCGTTTGTGCGATCACTTTGTTGTTAGGCGTGAGGTCTGCGCTTTGAGCGCCGTTAGGCAAACAGAACAGCTGTCCCTCAGTGTTCTGAAAAATTCTGGCCAACACTAAGAATATCATATTTAGGCTGAATTTGTCGCCCAAACAGCTTCGCCTGCCGACGCCAAAGGGCTGGTAGTTGGGAAAGGATTGCATATCGAGTTTGCCATCCATGAGAAACCTGTTCGGATTGAACACTTCCGGCTCTTTCCAGAGCTTCTTATCGAACATATACTGATATGTGAACGATATAACCATCGAGTGCTTCGGTATCTCATAATCATCTGAAATGACAGCGAAAATATTCTTTCAAATAATTGTCGACAAAATTCTTAAATGAAATTCTTTACCGATTCTCACGTCTCGCATAGCCTTATGTGGAACTCCTATTGGGGTTATGTTTCGGAAGCGCATCACTTCATTGACGAAGGCATTCATGAAATCACACTTTCCTCTGTCCGCCAGCACTGGTATTCTGTTGCCAATGTTATTCTTGACTTCATTTCTCATTCGTGTCTGCATTTGGGGATAGTATGCCATAAATAGGAATATCCAACGCATTGTGTGTTTGTTTGTCTCC
>JAQIXR010000271.1:0-35681 GCA_034700825.1 Quadroppia sp. Gr-Ori-00064 | reverse complement strand
AATATTAATACTTTAAAACTCATGTAAAACTTGTTGTCACCCAATGTTCAGGCATTTATTCGTGTATTGCTTTCGGTGACAAACACTCGGTCGTTGAAAAGCAATCATTTTTAATGCGAATCAAAGGTTTTGTTCAAAATATTCATTTTTCAAACTCATTATTGAATAATTAATTTGTAATCCGATTAGTGCCCCCTGTCATCGAAGGGTTTACTTTTGATAATAAATTACAGGCAGGAATGAGGACAAGAATTTATTGCAATGTTGCACAGGGAGATCAACCCGTTAGCATAACGTTCCTCAAAGATGGAAAACCAATAAATGGCAATAAAGACAATGGCATAACCGTGCAAGAAGTGGACCCCTTCTCACTATCACTGGCCATTGCAAACCTATCAGCCATTCATAATGGCAATTATAGGTAGGGATTAACTATTTTCACCCTTCATATAATTAAGGTCTTAGTCTGTCATCCGATCGTCATATGAAAGTTCACTGAATTTTAATGCAAATCATATACTCTTTAATAGTATATCAAAAGTTGATTATATGTTAAGCCATTCAAAAGCAATTTATGAAAATTAATACTAATTTCTATTTTTATTCTCATATAAGTTGACCCAAAAATACATTATATTTTGAATAATTAAATATAATTCTAATGATTATATATTATGTAATTGTTTTCAGTTGTGTCGCTTCCAATCAGGCCTCGACTGTCAGCTATAGTTCATATCTTTTAGTCAATGGTAAGAATAGTTGTCTAAAAACCTATAAAAAATCAATTTTATTTGCTATCGTTTCTTCATTTACAGTGAAATTGATTTTTGTTAAATGAATTTCATGTAAAAAATTTTATAAAAAATATATAATAAAAGCCTTCAGTTTATTAAGGTTTTATCACTGTATATAAAGAAGATATTTTTCATCAATTCATTAGTTTTCTCTATATTTTTTGCAATGAATTGACTTTTTTTATATTTAAAATCCAATCTTTTGATAAATTCTTCAATTCTGTCACAAAGTCAACAAAAAGTCTAAATTATTTGCGAAACTTTCATTTATTTTTATTTGTGTAAAAAATTGAAATTTTTATTTATTTTTAAGACTGAAATACATTTAAAAGAACTAAAAGTCAAAAATTTTGATTTAAATTCACTTTTTCAATGAATCACAAAATATATAATATATTTCAAATTTAAATTCGTTTCTAAACATCAAATATTTTTTGATTTCACACATAAAAAGTTTGAAATTTTATTGAAAATAATTTATCAAAATGTGATGACTTTATACCATTTTCATGCAATCTGTCTTCAGATGTGTGTAAATACAAACCTTTTTCTATGTAATGATATCTATGAATTCGATCGTTATTAAAGACAACCAAAATTGTCAGTATTTTTCATATCATAATCACATTATGTCTAATAATAACCACATTTAGACATATCTGACGCACGTCTTGGCATATGATGTGAACAATACGTGCAATACTTTCAATGCTTTCAATGCTTTGATGAGAAGTAATCCTTACTAAAGATGTTTTAACCGAAGAGCACAGGCATTACTTGACTTACAATAGGATAGGCGATAAAGACATCTTTAATGGGGATTAACTCACTTCAAGCCATAGAGTATTGCTCTCTCTTATCATATGACGACCCGTAGGCAGACCGCGGAGAACTTCAACAGAGAGGAACTGCAGGAACGTTGCCATCGCTTTAGATCCACTTTATCTTCAAGTGGTATCGAATGATGAGATCTATGTAGAGATGAAAGTATTGAAAATAAGTCTTAAAGTTATTGATTGAATTCAAGAATAAAAAGTTAAAAAGAATTGTAATTTTGTTTCATTAATGGCTTATATAAGGAATCGATTCATTATTTGAAACAATTATTCATTGATTTCAATTAAAATGCTTTAAATATATTTTTAAACATTATATGAATTTTGAAACAATTATTGATTTGATTGAAAATAGATATAACTTAAAGTAACATAACCTTTAGGTACAAAAGCTCCCCTTGGGCATTCCCCCTTCATTCTTAAGGAGTGAATCCATCCATAATTCATCTGTTGTTTTGATTTTGATTAATTACTTGATATATAAAAAGATTGTTTTGAATCTATATTTAATTGAATTTTTTCTATATGTTTGCAATATATTAACAAACATTGAACTGATGTTTGAATGTTTCAAATGTTTTATATGTAATTGAATTAATAAGACTTGAAGTTGAGTGCAATTCAATAGATTTGTTTGAGAGACGAAAATACTTGAAATTTAATTAATGCGATCGCAAACAAGTTATCAAAGCATACATTTTTATATACAAATTTTTGCATACATTTTGAATAAAAAATTTTCAATATTTACTCAAAACTTAATAAAACAATTCTATAAATCATTTCATGACTTGATTTTCAACATTAATATTACACATCTTTTGGCCGAAAAGATGTACTTTATATTAAAAATATAAATTTAGTTAATGTTTACTTAATAGCTATTCAGTCAATATAAGACTTAATTAATTTATGCCATAAATAGCATAATATATACAGAATTTATTCTTTAAAATGAATTCTCTAATATTTACTGCAGTTTTCATATAAAATTTATTTGTTTTTTAGGAGTTTTTGCTTTTAATGCAAATAAATAAAAAAATAATGAAATAATGTTCAAAATTTTAATTATTTAATGATTTAATGATTCATTTTATTTGAATTTCTCAAACAAAAATATATTCAAATCATTTGTATCACCAGTTCCTCCAAAGTGGATAATTGAGCCGAAAAACACTAACGCAGTTGAAGGAAATGGTGTGCGAATAGACTGTTCTGCCGATGGCTTTCCCATTGTTCAGATAACTTGGAAACGACTGCAAAATTCGTACAAAAGTGATGGCAACACAAAGGGAGTCCATCAACAGTACCAACTGATAAGAAGTGGACCTAAATATCAAGTTTTTCAAAATGGTTCGCTAAAGTAAGGCCAAGACATTACATGTCTTTCCAATTAATTAATGGTTAATGCATTGACTCAATGATTGAATAATCGATTGTTGACTAGAATTCTGATATAAATCCAGAATTGATTTCAATTATTTTATCCTTTTTTCAATTATTCTTAATTTAATAAAGTCTTTGAAAATCCATTACAAGTGATTCGAAGCATAATTTGAACTCAATTATCATTTATTATCTTTCATTCAGAATATCAGATGTCGACCCCTTAGACGAGGGTCAGTATCTGTGTCAGGGATCTAATGGAATCGGTCCGGGTTTAAGCACTTTAGTCAAACTGTTAGTTCATATTCCGGCGCGTTTTAAAGAGCCCATAGAATACATGAATGTCAGCGTTCACCAGAAGAACGCCATGGAATTGGTCTGTGATATCATAGGAGATCATCCCATTAGTGTTGAGTGGAGTTTCAATCGAAACAAAATTGCAATCAATTCTGAATATATCATAAACGAAGAAATCGCTGAAAAGGGAATCATTTCTGTATTAAAGTTGAAATCCATTTCCCAAAACAATTCTGGATTTTACAAATGTGTTGCAATTAATTCATATCTCAAGATTCCTGTCATCAAAACATTCAATGTGATAGTGAAGGAGCCGCCGGAACCGCCTCAAGACATAGCTATAGCCTCAAAATCAAGTCAAACCATTGCTTTGCATTGGAAGACACCCTTCAATGGAAACGATGAAATCAAAGAATATTTGATTCAATACTTGAACACAGAATTGATTCCATCAAAAAATATTAGTGTATTTGGAAACTCGACGACAACTGTCCTCAGAGGTCTTCATCCGTCCACTCAATACACTATTATAATGCTATCAATCAATAGTGTCGGCACAAGTAGTCCATCGAAACAGTTAACATTTGTCACAGAAGAAGAGTCGCCATCCGGGCCCCCAACTGGCGTCCAACTCACAGCCATCGATGCCTCCAGTATTAAAGTGGAGTGGTTTTCACCCCCTTTTCATCAGATCAATGGAGAGTTGAAGGGATTTTATATTGGATATAAAGCACTCAATACAAACGATCCGTTCATTTATAAGACTGTCCGAACAAAACCGAAACTGGATTTTGGTTCGGCTTTCTCTCTCATATTGCAAGGATTGCGACCTTTCACACATTATTCAGGTTTGCAATCAATTAAATATATTTGGATTTCGTTAATAAAAATCAAATATTATTTTTATTAAAAGCCTTTCATTTATATCTGAATCGTTTGAGCGCTAATAAAATAAAGTAATTCTCTGTTTGTTTTGTATTACAAATCAATTAGTTATAGTTCAGGCGTATAATAGTGTCGGTGCTGGTCCTCGATCTGATGAAGTGAGTGTGAGAACTGGCGAAAGCATACCTTCCAACGCACCTAATAGTGTCAGTTGTGTATCGTTCTCATCGCAAAGCCTAACCATTTCATGGAATCCTTTGGCTCAAGAATACATTAATGGGATTTTGAAAGGATATAGAGTTTATTACAGGCCTAGCGATGACAAGGATCTGATGAAGAATGAGGTGACGGCTCAACAGAATAAGATAACTCTTTATGGACTTCAAAAGCACACAAACTATTCAATAGCTGTCAATGCATTCAATCAAATCGGAAACTCTTTGTCGACCAGTATTTACTGCAGAACACAGGAAGACCTGCCCTCCCAACCCGAGGCTATCAAAGCATTCCAGTCCAGTACTGACTCTGTGATCATCAGCTGGAAAGCACCCAAAGAACCAAATGGTGTTCTAAGAAAATATACAGTTTATAGAAAAGGTGTAAATGATGAAGAAGTCGATAGTTTTACAGTTCCTTCACATTTGAATTACCACAAAACCTCTAATCTGGTCAGAGGTCAGAAGTATGGCTTTTGGGTCACTTCCTGGACTACTGTTGGCGAGGGATTGGCCAGTAATATCGTCAACGTTATCATCGCTACTAAAAGTAATGTTATATTTGCGACAAAATTATTATTAAATTTTGTATTATTTTCGTTCAGTTTCTGCGCGAATCGTATCGTTTGGTCAACTAATTGAGGGAACGTTAGATGAAAATATAGAACTGTTGTGTAGATCTGTGGGAATACCTGATCCAAACGTCGAGTGGAAAGTCAATGGAAGGACATTGGATTCCGATGCAATGGCTAAAAATAATAGAATCCAAATCTTAATGAATAGTTCGTTGAGAATAATAAACACAACACTCAATGATTCCGGAAATTATTCGTGTTTTGTGTCCAATATTCACGGCTTTGACTCTATTTCATATGAGATCAAAATCAAGAGAAACACTAATTCTAATTATCCGTTGTCTCCAATCGTTGAGGTCTTGTCTGTAACCAATAGTTCCATAATTATTAAATGGATTCTAAGGGGCGAAGAGTTAGCGCCCATAAGAACATATGAGGTTTACTTCAGAAACAGCCAAAACAAAGAGTGGAAATACTATATAATTAATGACGAGTTGTTTAACGATAGGAACAATACGTTTTCAATAGAGCACTTGTTGTGTGGAAATCATTACCAGATATATATGATTGCTGTCAACTCTTTCGGCAAAAGCAGTCCTTCAGAGATATTGAACGTCAGAACTCTTGGAAAGGAACCCATTTCACCCCCACTCACGGCATTCATAACTCGAATCAATTCGACTTCAGTTAAGCTTAATCTAAACTCTTGGAGAGACGGCGGCTGTCCCTTCACTTCCCACCCTATCATTCAATGGAAAGCCATTGATTCAAACCAATGGAACCTATTATTTATAAACCCTGTCTTTGACTCAACTCTTCTCAACGAATTCAAACCAAATAAATATTATAGAATTAAGTTAATTATGAAGAATAGCGCCGGGACTACAGCTGTCGAATACGACATCGAGCCTTTGGGTGCGGCCAACAGTGTGTATCAAATCACAGGCCATTCGCCCGTTCAGATAGCGGTGGAACACTTCGATAACAATACCAATGAAGACAATGATGTGATACCAGTGCTCTTCACAGTTATCATATCAATAGTCCTATTAATCGCAGGACTTTTGGCTGTCTTTATATTATATAAAGCGATGCAGAAAAGGCTTAATCAAAGCACCGGATCTGGAGATCGAAACCCAAACTCGAACAACATATTCAGAAAAGTGGCGTTCATTCAAACAAACAAAAAGTCCAAACGAATGTCAGAACCAATTGATATAACCAGTGCTGAGCTGTCGAGTCTTAGTTGCGCTGAAGAACATATGCGAATCAAAGCGTACAATAAGAGCACAGAATCGATGACAACCACCACTTCATTCCAGTGCAAAGATGACAATAATTACAAATATGTGTCAATACCTAAACAGGAAATACCCGCCGATTATTACTCTGTGGTTCAGAAGAACCGCAAATGCAATACAAATGCAAAACAGGCGCTAATGGTAACTGACGGCCAGAACCGGTCTCCCCATCGGTATAGCCTTCCAAACACTATGTTTGACAAAGAAAAGCACTTACAAGACATTGAGTCCCATAACGACTGTTGCAGTTATTTGTCGGACAATTCAAAGCCTGTTGAGTGCATCTGTTGTGCACTCTTTGATCCCGAATGTTGTAATAGTGGACACAATTGGCAAACCATTTGTCAGTTCGACCCAAACGTAGCACAAATGCCGTCGACTTTCAGTCGAAAATTTAATAACTAATATATTTTCACTAATTTTTATGCAATTGTTTAAAAGTTTGTAATAAAAGCACAAATGATTTAGTGTTCAGAACTGATTGATTGCTAAAGAAATTAGAGATAAATATTAAATCAATTAAACATTGAGTGAAAAAAGACAAACAATTTTCAGAAATCAAATCTTTTTTAATTAAAACACAAAATGAATTAATGTTTAAATGTTTTGGAAATGATTTATAAATTTATATACAATTTATTTTTCAATATAAATAAAATCAAAATTTAATTATTTTTGATTTAATCTCTGTCTTAACGCCGGTCGAAGTCATGTCAATCGGATCCGCATCTAAGCTGTGGTTGACGTCAAAAGTGGTTAAAGTTATTTCATTTTCAACTTTTTTGTCTAAAAATATACAAAAATGTCATTAATTTCATTAAAAGTCAAACATATTTTCAAACCCTTTATATTTTGTGGACAATCTTTGATGAGATGATTGATAGAAAGACATGCCTTACACGACCCCCCCTTCGGGTACATTCCTCTGCTATTTTGAGGACAATCTCTGGTCAAATGACCAGTTTGTGAACAGAGGAAACACTTCGCAAACGGAAAGGCATTTGACTTATGTTTACATTCAGACAATCGGTGTTCACTTGATCCGCACCGGTAGCAGATGTCCAGCCCTTCTTCACATCCATTCATTGGACAGTCGGCTAATTTGTGGCCCATTTGTCGACATTTAAAACATCTATTCTTTGAATCTCTGATATATTTGTTCTCTTCCTCTCGTCTTCTCTTTCTGATGATGTCTTTGATCTCCAACTCATCCAAACCTTTATTTCTTAAGCCTTTCTTCAAAACATAAATCTTTTTCTCCACTTTTGGTGACAACAAAAGCAAACCCTTTTCTCGACGTCTATTAAAACAATTATTTCTGAATTTATTTCTTTTAAACAAATTATTCTTCAAATCGTTTCCATCTTTTGAGTGGTTTTTGTCCAAAAACTCTTCATTTGTTGACAATGTCTTCACTTTGGATGACTTTGTCGTGACTTTGAATTCATTCTTTGTCTTCAATTCTTTAAATTCTTTTGACTTTTCATTGAATTTGTCTTTAATTTCTGTAATAATAAATGAATTTTTCTTCCGAAGAACCATCGCTTCCATTGAAATGTGGATCAAATCAAAGACTTTCAAATCTGTGAAAATAAACACATGTTTTTCAATGCATTTCAAAATCAAATCAATTTTTGTCGTAATTTATGGAATGTTTGTCTCATTTATGGCTTATTTTTGGATAATTTGTTTACAAATAAATTAAAAAACAATTGAAATTCAGATCCAAATCAATGGCAAAATTAAGTGAGTCTTCAATTCTGTTGATATTAAGACATATTCCAAACACAAGTCTTTAATCTGATCCCGACTTTCCTTATGAACAGTCAGTTTCGGTTCGTTTGGTCTTCGGCTCAACAAAGGGTTAACCGTTTGTAGGAATGGTTTGCCTTTGAGTTCATTGCCATCAAAACCCGATATAAATGAGTTGTCGATTCCATCAACGCTTCCAATGAAAAAGGATGGAAAATATTCTCCATTTCAGAGCACTATATCTAAAGCCGATTACGCTTTGGCACGAATGGACGACCTCTTGAATTGGGCGCGAAAGAACTCGTTGTGGCCCCTGACCTTTGGCCTGGCCTGTTGTGCAGTCGAGATGATGCACATCGCGGCCCCGAGGTATGACATGGACAGGTTTGGGGTGGTCTTCAGGGCCAGTCCACGACAGGCCGATGTCATTATAGTTGCCGGAACTCTCACTAATAAGATGGCGCCGGCATTGCGTCGGGTCTACGACCAGATGCTTGAGCCCCGTTGGGTCATATCGATGGGCAGTTGTGCCAATGGCGGCGGTTATTATCACTACTCATACTCTGTTGTCCGCGGATGTGATCGCATAATCCCAGTCGACATATATGTTCCGGGTATTCATGTCTGACAATAGGTTTTCTCAATTACTCAAACATCTTGTCCTATAGGCTGTCCTCCCAGTGCCGAAGCACTCTTTTATGGCATTTTACAGCTCCAGAAGAAGATTAAACGAATGAATTTAAGTCAGATGTGGTATCGAAAGTAATTTGGATTTGGTTCCCATTTCTTGTAAATTAGATCAAAATTATTGACATTTTGTTTGAAATTTTAAATTAGTTTTAATTGAAATAATTGTAAATAAAATCAAAAACTAATGAAGAGTTTATTTATTGAGAAATTAATAAATATTTACAAAACGATTGACAGTTAATACCAAAACATATTATAGGGAATCCTTTCCTCTTTGATTGCCATCTCATCCATGATTTCCATCTCAAAAGTCATCACTTTTGGAACAAATGTTGTTTTCTTCATGTGTTCCGCTTTCGTGTCCTTTGATTGTTCCAAATATGTCTCTTTTGTCTTAAAATCTCTGGTCTCTTCGGCCACCACTGGTATAGGTATGAAACGCCCGGTGCGAGCACTCACGCGAACCTGATTGCCCTCTTCGTCGAAACGCCACTCAATTTTGGTCGGCTTGTGATCCGAGGGATCAACTAATGCCACGTCTCGGGGCACAAGAAGTGGCTCCTCTGTGGCCAACATCACTCCGTAGAACTCTTTGTCTCTGTTCTGGTATTCGTACCGAAGATTAAGCCCTTCCACACAAACCCAATTCCTTTCCTTCACCACATAGTTAACGATTCCGTGTTTGCCCTTATCTTTGCCGCTCAGGATCTCCACTCTATCGCCTCTGAAGATATAGAACTGTTTGATGGGCTCGACATAGATCTGAGGCAACTGAGTGTTGGGTCCATTCATGTTCTGAAACTCTTGTGTCCAACTTCTCTCCATCCCATAGAGCGCTCGTTTGCGCCATCGATGTGTCTTTCGTTGATATTGTGGTAGTTTAGGTGTTGTCCACTCAATGAACTCCGTCTGACGTCTGATATATCTGTCGGGAAAGTTGGAGTAAGTCTTCGGCAGTCGTGAAAGACTTGTTCCGAGTATTAGTGATAAACGCATTGATTGTTATTATTATTATTTATTTAAAACACAAATCAATTGAAAACAAATGCTTTGAAAAAATGTGAACTTTTGAGGGAATGTCTGATAATAATCATATATTTTTAACATTGATTTTTAGGTTTATTTGAGTTTTATTTTAATTTCATTTAATTTAATTTTACAAAAGTTTTACATAAAAAATGTTTAAATAATATTTAGAATAATTAATTATTTTTACAATTTGTTAATAAAAGCAATAATTTGCCCAAAAATCAAAATAATTGCAAAATATGTTTTTCGAGGATTATTTGCACTGAAAAAAGACATTGAATTTCATTGATATATCGAAAGGAGAGAATGGTTTCATACAGACCTTGCTTACTCTTTCGCTTGATGGCAATACTCAGGGCATTGTCCAAATTGCTATTCAGTGGTGTAATGTCAGCGCCGGCTCTTAATAGTTCATTAGCACAAAGAGCGTGGTTTCCGAAGGAGGTGAACATTAGGGCAGAATTTGCATCCTTTATGTCATTCAAAGAATATATTCATCACTAAAACAACAGACAATTCATGTCAAACCTCATCGGATTCGTTGACATCCACTCCGACGGCAATCAATTCCTTGAGGACATGGAGGTGTCCGTTGGCGGAGGCCATCAGTAGAGCAGTTTCGCCATGTTTTCCATGAATGGAAGTGTCGGCGCCTTTGGATAAGAGGAGTTTGACTGTAGACAACTGTCCATAAGATGCGGCCCAAATAAGGGGCGAAAAGCCGTTTTCGTCCAATTCGTCGATTACTACACTTTCGTCTGTGGATTGAAATCACATTCAATGAATGGTCACTCGATTGACAAATGTATTGAAAAGAGACCCAAATGTTGGACAAAGAGTTCGCCCATCGCTGACAACTGATGGACACTCCTTTCGGGCAAATTGGTTGGGGTTTGGGTCTGAATATTACCCCTTTGGAGGTTCGTTAAGACAGTCGACGGCTATATGTATGGGAATAATGTGTTAAATGAATGTCAAAGCCATTGATAATCCAATCCATACCCTATACGGAGAGAAAGCACTTCTTCGGCTCTGATTGAGAGCTGATATTTGAACTGAATTTGGATTTGAATCAAAATCACTACTAATTGAAGAAGTTTTGCATTTGTCTGTCGTTTGGGAATTGGTTTCACATTTCGATGTCTTCTCGACCGGCATTTCCACCCAATCTGCTATCAATGGATCAAATAGTGGACAATTGAATGAATGAGCAAGCTTATATTGTGGACCAAGACTACAGAAATAATATTAGAGCTAATTATGCCATCATATTAGGGGTCGTCTCATAATAAGGGTGCGATTAAACCAAATAATACATTAAATAAATTTATTTTTCATTTATTTTAAATTTTATTGAAATTAAATAAAAACTCTTTTCATAAATATTTGATCCAATCGTCGTTTGGATTATTATTAGGCATAACATAATTCTTAGGCACAGGAGTACCACAATTGAGATCAAGATAACTGTCCCAAGAATTTCTGGTTTGAATCATATTCTGGATGTTGTGATGACTTCTCTCAAAGAATTGCCAATTCTTTAGGGACTGACTGTTATTTGGTTGGGGAAAGGGTTGACACCCGAAGAGAGAGTCATATATTGCTAATTGACTTTCATTCACGTCATTGAAAACCACTTCTTTGTTGTCTTTGAGCTGTGGTTCACATTCAGACTTGACCTTAGATTTGATGTCATTTTCTTCTTTGCGATACTTTTCAAGAATTTGTTTCAATAAGTCTTTCAAACCATTGATTCGTTGCCAAAACTGTTGATCACTTTCACCACAAACCTCTTCAGACCTCTGTTTAGCTCTCGTTTTCAAAGCATTTCTCAGTCTTTGAATTGAATTCAATTTTTTAAATTTGTCTTTCGTTTCATTGATTTTCTTCTTGACATCAATTAATTCGATATTCAATTGGTTTTGATTTAATTGTTTTTCGGACTTCTTTTCAATGGATTGTTGTCTGCATTCAAACCATTCATCGATAGATTTGTTCCTCTTCTCAAGACTTTCTTTCATTAGTTTTTTGTGAATTTTATTGATTTTTGATTTTTTAAGTCTTTTTCGTTTGTTTTCAATTATTTTACACTTAATTGAAATGACATTTGATTTCAAAGACAAAAGTTTTTCATTGATTACAGATCTCTCTTCACTCAAGACATTGACCATTGATTGCCAATTTTGGTCATCAAAAGAGTCCATATTTTCGGACAAATTATTCAACTTTTGATTGAAAACAAACAATTGTCTCAAAAGTGACTTCAAATCCATTTGAAAGCCATTTATATTAATCTTATTTGCATTTGATTTATGTTTTTCACCCTTTTGTGGACAAAGGTCTCTATTAGTGATGAATCGATTGCTTAGCCATTGATTGATCCAAAACTGATCCCTATTTTGTGGTAGATTTGGATCAAGACTTTGATTACAATTGAAATGATATTCAAATGAATGTATGAATGACTGTAAGTCTGATCGCAATTCATTGACATTCATTTCAAACAATCAAAACATAAAACATTTTCATTAAAACTCAATTCAATTAAACATTGATTTTGTGTTTATTTATTATTTACAATGTTTTCAACACGTGTTTAAACACCTTTTGAAGGGGTTTTTCAAACATTATTTTTTAAACAAAACTTCAATAAAGATATCGTTTTTAAAAAAATTATTTTATTATATATTTTTATTAAAAATATTTCAAAAATAAATATTTAAAATAAATTTATTTAATTTATTATTTGATTTTTGAATAAATTTGAGTGAAATTAAAGCAAAAAACAATTGTTTTATTAATCGATCCCTAAATTCAATGTTTATTATTGTGTTTGCATTGAAATGGTTTTGGTTTTGATTTGATTTCAAAATGATTTAAATTATTTGAAAACATTTAAAACAAAATTAATTGAGTTTTAAATGTCTTTAGCAAACGATTCATTGTCTCAGAGGATATTACATGACTTGAATCTCATCTTCAAAAGAGATCCACAAATGTATGCATTGATTGTTTGATTTTAGACCCCTTTTAACGATTGATGATTTTATACCCCTTTTAACGATTGTTTGTCCAATAGCTTAGAGTTTGACATAATCCCAATCGAGGACTCGGTTTGTAATAAGAGTCCAGTGATTCACGTGGAGCACAGGTTGGGACTGGAGAGTTGGTGTGTCCGTCATCTCTATCAATACAGTTACCACAAGTTCTTCAACTCCCGAACCTCTAACCAAAGGACTGGTATGTCATGTTTGAGCCATTTGTTTGTCATTGTTTTGACCAATGATTGACCCAAAGGTCACGACTCTATCAACGAGTGGACACGAGCTCTACTTCTCATAAACCCTGATCTGACCACTGCTTGGAGTGCCCGGTAATGGGTTTTGGGTTACTTTAGGTTTAATTTACGATTTTATATATTCTTTAGCAAAGAATTGGTTGAAAAGGGTTTCATAAAAGTCTTGAATGAACTCCGTTTCTCAGAAGTCCTGTTAACCCGTAAACCAAAATCGAGTGACAATTTCTGGCACCGGTAGTAATGAGAGATTTTATTAACAATACTTCTATTGAATTGTCTGTCATTCAGGGAATGGCTGTTAAAGTATTTGATGAAATCTGAAATCCCTTCCAATGAGTTGATAACAAACGAATTGAGAGTGACTTTGGATGCGAGCAGTCGTTATCACCGGAATTACCACTCTTGGAGTCACAGGATTTGGATCATAAACAATATGTTCAACAATTCTCTTGAAGTAAATTAGTTTCAATTCATTATCTGTTAATCAAATGTGAATTCATTACAGAAACTAAACTGTGATCTAATGGTAACGAAATGTTGGTTAGAATCACACGTTTCGGACTTCAGTTGCTTTCAGTTCAGACAATATCTGTTGACACATATCCACAATAACTTCATTTCAACGATTGTCAACAATTGTGATTCGGTGTCAAATGAGACCAAAACTCAATTTCAATCGTTATTATCGACAGAAATGCAATTATTGAACGACTTGTTGACCTTATATACAGATCAGGAATCGCTTTATATTCACAGAAGGTTTCTATTGGTTTCGATCGCCAATTGGTTTCCGAACCAAACCATTCAAATCAAAGACAGCGAAATGGCTTTCATTGAACACCAATTGTCTCACATATACAGCAATAGTAACATAAAGACAAATGAATGGCATTTGCAGTTAATTAGGAAACACATCAATTACTTGAACCGCAAACTCGAATGGAGTTTCGATAACACATAGAATGCCATTCATTTCAACCGTTTCGACAATCCATTGAATTTGCATTAATTGTAAAATTTGTTAAATTATGACAAAAAAAAACACAAAATATATTTGTTATTAAATGAGAGATATTTACCAAATGTGAAAATAAAGACAAAATTCAAATGAGTTTCACATTTATTGTTAACTTTTTAGAGAATTTGTATTTAATTAAAGTTTTATTCATTTAATAAAACTTTTATTCATTGAAATAATTGAAAAAACATTTCCTAAAAGTCGAGGAAGACATCAAAAGTGGATTCAATTACAACTTTGAAGACAAAGCATTACATTCTTCGAGTCTTCGACGAAGTTCTCCACTGGAGTCAAGTCTGACGACATCGTCTCCACCGCCGATGAACTGTTTGTTAATGAAAACTCTGGGCACCTATAGGTCAACATAAGGGTGTGAATGAGTTGAGCATTGCTTGAATACCCCTTACCGTCGAATCGCCGGTCAATTGACGCAAATATTCTTGTATTTGACGGCAATCGTCTCTCTTGTTGATCTCAATCACAGAGTACTCGCTACTAATTAAGGGGTATTTCTCTAAAGTCTTTTTCGCTTTTACACAATAAGGACAAAAGGGTTTTGAAAATACGACCACTTTTTTGGTCTCAACGACAGAATCGACAAAATTCTTCACTGAATCCGGAATATCCATTGGTTTTGAAGTCTGTAAACCCATTAATAATGGCTTTGATTATAAAAATTCAATTTATTTTCATTAAATCATTAAATTATCTCAAAATACAAGACATGAAATCACCTTAAAATCAAATCAAATGAATATTGAATTAAATAATGAAAACAATTGAATAAAAGGTGTGTTTTTGTGTCAAAACATTGCAAAAAGGGTTAAAAATACCATAAAATACGTTAATATTATTTGACTTCAAATGACTTTAAATTGAATTAAACATTAGATTTAAAAACATTTAAATAACTATTGAATGAATTGATAAAACATTTTAATTATATTTATTAAAATATAAATGAATTCAAAGATTATTTGAAATTATTTTCTTTGACACAAAAGACATAATTTATTGAATGGATGTTTGGATTCAATTCAAGAGACGATTGTTTTCAAGTTAAAGGTCTCTAATTGTCAGACAATTGTCTCAGCCATGGATGCGATCGCTTCGGTTAAGTTCTATCTGAACCGAATGGTCGAAGAATGCGGAGTTGGTCTCAAAGTGTTGCTTATGGACAAAGAGACGGTAAGGGGTTTGTGGTCAACGACTGTCCAATCAACCAATGGTTGACCGAATGTCTTGTATTGCAGATATCGATCGTAAGTCTCGTTTACTTACAGTCAGAGATGCTTCAGAAAGAGGTTTATCTCTTCGAGAGAATCGATGGCTTGACTCGAATCACAGAACCGATGAAATACTTGAAGTGTTTGGTGTTTGTGAGACCAACCCAACAGAACATAGATCTGATCCGTCAAGAGCTAAGTCGACCCCATTTCGGTCAATACCACATATTCTTCTCGAATATCATCAGTAAAACAGACATCAAATCTCTGGCCGAAGCGGACGAACACGAAGTGGTCAAAGATGTGCAGGAGTTTTACTGTGACTTCTTGGCTGTGAGTCCACACCTGTTCTCAATCAATATCAACGATACATACCATGGATTCAAGAATTGGAACCAATCGGCTCTTCAGAGAAGCACTGAAGCGATTATTAGTGTCTTGTTGTCATTGCGTCGAAACCCAACCATAAGATACCAATCAAACAGTGATTTATGCAAACGTTTGGCCGAAAATATACGACAAACCATTGCAAGAGAAGGAGCTCTTTTCGACTTCAGGAAGACTTCATATGCGAACCAAACCAATGCCTACGAGTCTTCCATTCCTCCGGTTTTGCTCATTTTGGACCGAAAGTTGGATCCGATTACACCTCTTCTGAATCAAGTATGCATTCAGTGATTGCTCGTTAAAGACATGAATTGATATATGGTTTACCACTCTTTCAGTGGACATATCAGGCAATGCTTCACGAATTGCTTACCATTAATAACAATCGAATCAGTTTGTCTGAAGTGCCATCAGTTGCCAAAGACATGAAAGAAGTCGTCTTATCTCAAGAACACGACGACTTCTACGATAAGGTCAGTCATTATCTGTTATTTATTGACATTCATTGAAATTATTTTTTATTGAATCCAAAGAATGTTTATCTAAATTATGGCGAAATTTGTGCGAATATCAAAGAACTTATGGATGAGTTCCAAACCAAAACCAAGAGTCAGAAAAAGGTCGAATCCATTGCTGACATGAAGTCGTTCATCGAAACGTATCCTCAGTTCAAGAAGATGTCCGGAACTGTCACAAAACACGTGACTTTGATCGACGAACTCTTTAGACTCGTTTCGGTGTACAGTCTCTTCGAAGTGTCTGAAGCGGAACAGGAGTTGGTCTGTCATTCAGACCATTCGGAATCACTTAAAGTATTACAAAAATATTCAAATATTTATTAATAATTGTTTTTGTCGAACAGAAAGTAAGAAGACTTATATCGAATGAAAGGATCCGGGATTTGGACGCCATTCGGGTGTCGATGATATATGCGCTGAGGTTTGAAAAGCACAACAATTATGACATTCAGGGGGTATTGGATTTGCTGAAGAAGAGGAGAATCAGTGATAAACAAATAAAAGTATTGTTTAATCAATTGTTTCATTCGTTTGAATAATAACCAAAAGAATTGATTTCTTCAGATAGTCTCACAAGTGGTCAACTTTGCTGGTAATAAACGCCAGACACCTATCAGTGCCACAGAACTGTTGAGTACAGATCACGTGAAGGCGTTCACAAAGAAGATGATAAAAGGTCTTAAAGGTGTGGAAAACATATATACACAACATTCCCCTGTCATCAAAGACATCATCGAAGATCTATCGAAAGGCAAACTCAAAGAAGTTCTTTATCCATATTTGGGAACAATTCAATTACGGGAAAGACCTCAAGAGATAATTGTGTTCATGATTGGCGGCACCACTTATGAGGAGTCGTGTGCTGTCTCTGAACTCAACAAAACCCTAATTGGTGTCAAAGTTCTTTTGGGCGGAACTAATGTCCATAATTTGAAGTCTTTTATTGAAGAGTTAAACCATGCGTCCAATGCTTTGACTTCTGATTCGACCTCTTTTTCAGATAGAAATCGCATTTTGTGACCAATTTTCAACATATGTTTGAATGTTATTATTATTTGATTATAATTTATATTTATTTAAAATAACTTTAATTCAATTCAAATAATTTTAATCATTTTATTAATCAAAATAAAATTCCTTTTACGCCTGGCCTGACCTAATCTGCCTAACCTTTAATTCTATAATTTTAAAACCTATTAATTCCAGAAAGCATTCATTCGGACCAAAAATCTTCAAAACTATCATTGATTTGATTTGAAGTTAATTTTGTATTAAATTTATATATTGTTTACAAATATGTTATTAAAATACATGAATTCCAACACATTATAGCAATCCTTAAACACTTGTTTTGAGCGAAAAAGTTATGAAATATAACCATAAATAACTTCATCACAAAATTGATGTCTTTATACAAAGTTATGCAAATTTGTGGCAATGAATGAAAGAATTTGTTGTGTGTGGGCCTAAACCCACTGTATTGAAGGGTTAGCTTTGATTTGATCACAACTCAAATACTTTACTGTAATTTGTTTCGCTTTTTGTAAATAATACTAAATATGCTGTGAGTGTCGTAATGCCGGTGCGATTGTCAGCCTTTCCTCTGTGCCAGTTATGACAGTCTGTAATAATTGTTTATAACTTTATATAAAAATTTGTGTATTTTTGCGAAATATCGTTATTATGACTGAATAAAAATAACTTATATTTAGATTACATTGTCTTATATTTACGTTATTTTGCGGACAAACCAATAAATGACTTCAAGCACATATTATTACTCTATTCGAATAATACCCCTTCGAAGGCATTCATGCATTTTTCGTTACACTTATTTTGAGTTCAATTCTCTTTCACAACAACTCGTAAAAACATTTTTATTTATAGTTAACATTATTTTGATTTCAATTCTACAAAACATTGATTTAATGATGAATTTTGACAACATTTGAAACTATAAGAGTGTTCTGGATCTAAATATTCTCATTGAAGTTAATCGATATATAAAAACAATTTGACCCAAAATTATCGCTAATGTCTGAAGAGTTAACACAAAGAATCTGTTCATAAATTATCAATAAATGAATGAAAGTTAAGATAATTTCAATATAAGATATACACTATTATTGATATACAAAACTTTTTCACAAAATGTCTTACATTTCTATAGACTATATATTAGTGTATTTTACGTCTTTCGCACGTTTTGGAGAAAAGTTATAATTTATTGCTTGAAAACAAGTTTTCGTTAAATTATGAGAAAATGAATTAAAGAAAAGTCTATTTAAAATGAATTAAAGAAAAGTCTATTTTTCAAATCATTTCAAATAATCTGAGGATTAATTAAATCTGTTTTTCGTTGGAATATTAAATAAATGCTTATTTGAAAGAATAGACATTTTATATGAGTTCAGATCAGAGGAAATATATTAATATTTATATAAAAATAAGTTATAAATATCTTATATATAAAATCAAAGGCAAGGGATGACAACCCTTAAGATTACCAAATATTGTCTCAAAATAAAAATAATTTTAAATAAATTAATAATAATCAAAAATAGACAGAATTTATAATAAAAATATTAAATAAATTAATATTAAATTACAATTTCATTATTGAAGTGTTTTTTGTTTAGAGCAGAATAGGTGTGATTCTGTCTGTCCTACCGGTGGTGAGGGATGTTGTGGTTGGGGATGAAGTGGTGGTGCGATGTAATGGTGGTTGTGGTTAACTTTGGTAACCTAGCTTTATGATGTGGCTCATTCTACTCATACAGCTAGATAACCAAAGAGAATGACAACCCCTTTGTGGCACACTTTCCTTATCCCATATCCCGTACGAATGCAGTGATCGCCAAATCAAAGGTCTCTATTATTAGTCCATTTCCTCATTCGAGAGTCATTTGTCCGTAGTTTACTCAAGTCAGGGATCGGTTCTGTTGAAGGAAAGTAGAAAAGAGTGAATAAATGGTTTCATTCATTAAAATGATATTATATTTCCTAAAGACTCCAAACCTGTAATCAGAGACAGAAAGGCGTAATTTTAGGACTAATTTGAGATGTCTTTCAATAGCTTTATATTATATAAGGTTTTATTTAATTAATATTTACATAATTTTATATAATATTCAAAAGTGAAAAACTTTTCATAAAATGCAATGAAAAACAATTGTTGAATAAAATGAAATTTAATTCGAATTCACATTCGTTTGTATTGAATATTATTGTCGACCAACACATCAATGATAGCACCACTCGATTACAGGTTTGTCACAAAGTTTGTCATTAAATAAATAATTATGAAAATTAAAGGACAGCAAAAATACTTGACTTTCGAGTCGAGGTTTGAGTTCTGATTGATATCTTATTCACAAATGAGAAAAATGAGAGAAATTCAAAAACTTATTCATTAAGCAATAGTTTAATGAAATTCAAATTTAATGAATGATTGAAAACAAGTTTAAAATGGAATAAAAATCAAATGAATTTCACAAATGATTTCATTACAGACCTCTTGAATGAGTCCATCGAATGACCAATAATTCAATTTCAGCCAAAAATCACTTTTTATTTGACTTTAGTCTCTATTTGACTATAAGTTTGGCTTCACTTTCATTAGACTTGCACTGACACTAACATGCAGTATATATGCCTCAGAGAGCCTGTTGTGACCCCTTATCGAACTCCTAATACCTCTCCCATACCTCTCCCATCAGAGCTCTTACAGTCAGATAATATCGAAGTAGACTTTGAGAGCCAAGAGCTGGGAGTCTGCTATGAAGAACCGGTATATCGGGCCCAGTGGTATGTAGTCCTGACAGCATTCCGATCATGAGGCCAGGGTTAGCCTTGTCCACACCGGCGCCCCAAGCAATACAGTACCCATTGCTAGGCTTCACATCTTTCTTCACTGTATTGTTCGACAAAAGACTTTATATTCAATCCAAAGGTTTTTAAATATATTTTTCATTCGAGTGCGAAATCAGACAAACAAATGAGTTTTGAATAATTTATTTACTATTTATGACTTAAACCATAAATGCATTAAAAAATTTGATAAATCACTGAATGGACAGCAATTGGACTGCAATTCAAACATTTCTCTCATTTTATCCAATTTTGAAAAATATGACAAAATTTGATTATTTCTTAAAATTATTCAAAAATAATTGCGTTTCATATATTGTGAGGAAAAGTAGTTTTGAAAAAAGTGTTCAACCATTGAAATAAGTTGACATCACATCACATACTACATGTGCGCGCAGTTAACTCTTGAACTAAAATTCAAACACAATTTCCTATTCAATAAATACTTTAAATTTGTGTTAAATCATAAAAATTGAAATTTTGATTCAAAATGAAATGTTTGAATGAAATGAAAAGACGGCATAAAAAGCAAATCTTATCATAACATCTGAACTACAGGAAAAATCAACCAAAGAAGTGGAACACAAGATATCAGTGGTTCTGATTTTGACATCACTTTTGCTAATATTTTACGAAACGAAACATTTCTTCAATTAAACAAACTTTTAGTGATTTTTGAATTAAAGTGATTTTAATTCATCAAAAATTCACAAAAATTAAGGAAAAAGATTTAATTAATTAAATTATAATTAATTATTAATAATAATAAAATAAATGTTACATTCCTTGAGAGGAACTGTAGATTTTTACCTTTAAAACAGAGTGAAGACTTTCTAAGCGCTGGAATATAAGGGTTGGAACCGATATAGGATCGACATCTGCTTCGACTAACGGTTCCAAACAATTGATGATCGACTCCAATGTCTTCATGACTGCAAACATTTGATCCAATTTGAAGTCATTGAATGTTTTGACGAATAATTTGAATGAAATATATTTTGGTTTTAATCAGGAAGAAAGGAATGGTATGACAGGTGATGAGGTGCTGGTCATAGCATACCATCAAATGCAAGCATTCAGTCTATCTCTGCTCTGTTCGC
This sequence comes from Quadroppia sp. Gr-Ori-00064, assembly GCA_034700825.1. NCBI lineage: Eukaryota > Metazoa > Arthropoda > Arachnida > Sarcoptiformes > Quadroppiidae > Quadroppia > Quadroppia sp. Gr-Ori-00064. The sequence goes on along the minus strand of JAQIXR010000271.1, from coordinate 14,504 downwards.
AACACTTGGCTTTAATGCCATTCAGTTGTTTCTGTCTCTCATTGCTTGAAGGCATTCAATTTTACCTCTGATGGGTCTCATAACTCTCATAGCACTCATAGGAATCGCCCGCCCCGTCTCGAGTCAAGATTGCAAAGACTCGTTACTCGTTAGGGGGAAACCACTTCTGGTGTATATATTGTACACATTTTGAGCCTTATTTGCGGAGGAAGAGAAGGGAAGAGAAGAAACATTGGCTCACAGTTTGGCTTAATTGTGAGGACGTGTAGTCAATCAAACCCATGGCTTCACAATCAGACCAACAGATAATTAATTAAGAATTTCTGTGAAATAAATCCACAATTATCTGACAAAACCACTGAATGAGAAAATAGTTCCCAAAATCATATGGATTTGAATGGTATGACATAAGACAACCACCTGTGCTATACTAACCTGAGCTCATCTCAGTTACTCCCCTGACTTGAAGCACGTGTTCATTTCATGAGTGGTTTCATTGGTTTTTTGGGAAAACGTTTTCAAACTTTAGTTTAACAGAAGATAAACACAGAAAAGAATTATTTAAATGCGTCCCATTTCGTCCCCTTACAGCCCCTGCAGCCCCTCACCCGCTGTGATTCCAGACATACCCAATAACTAAACTATTATTTTAATGTCGACACAAATAATAAAATAGTCGACAAATACTCAAAACTGAAACAAAAGATGATTTTGAAGTTTTTAGAAAACTTTTATTCAAATATTGTTTAATTTTTTCGATAAATATTACGAAAAATGAAATGAAATGAGAATTATATTGAAATACAATTGAAAATAATGTGTAATTACAAGAGATTGCGGTTTTTGGTATTATTTCTCTCATTTTGTAATAAATAAAAGTATTTCAAATTTTTCGATGATTTTCATAACTGGTTTGTCTGAGTATTTGTCGATTGACTAAATCTAATGGTTCTAATGGTTCGCATCTCACGTAAGCTTATATTTCATGGCTTTCCTCTCGACTCGAATTTCGAGAAAAATGTGAAGTCTCTGAAGTCAGTGAAGGCTGTGCTCTGAAGGCACTGAAGGCTCAGAACTTTGTGTGACCTTAACTTCCATAGCCTTTACTAAATGCAGTTTAACTTCAATTCACGTTAAGAATCTTCAAACACTATCATCTCAATAGCACTTGTTATATGTTATGTTATTGTGCACCTGTGCTTCAGCCTGTGCTTCAGCCTGTGCTTCTGCCTGTGCTCTGTACTAACAATTTGCACAACACTTTTCATTATTTTTGCTAAAACATTGACAGACTTTACTATAAAAATTGGTTTCACATATATTTCCTCATTTTATAAACAAATTCTCTAACATTTGAAACAATTTGTGTCAAAAATGTCTTAATAAATATCAGACAAAAGAAATGTTCTGTAAATTGAAACTAAAATATCAAACGTAAGACTAATCTAATATTATATCTTATTTATAATCGATTGAATTTAAACAAAAATAAATATAAAACTTATTAATAGAGAATCGGTTTATAATAAAAATAAAAACACGTCTCGAATGGAGACCTGGGATGTGGTGGTGTCGGGGAAGTCGTTGACCGGTATATAAACCAAATTATTTGCTAACATTTTTGTCAATAAAACAGACTCTTATATAACACAAGAATTTCAAAAGTTTTCAAACGTTTGACATAAAATACAATTTAATTATTTTTTAATTAATATTATTTATAAAAAAAATTATTTAATTATATGAATATAAGTCACACTTACCCTAAGAAGGAGAGGTGTCTGTCCTTACAATCCCTTCTGATATGAAGAGAAGAAACAAAAAACATAAAATGATTTTAATTGAAATGAAACTCAATTTTTATTAACTCAAGTGATAAGTAAAATATGAAACGGGAGTTGAAGTCAAACCACTTGTCATTCGCTTTATAACAGTTTTGGACAAAAATAATGTCTGAAATGCATCGCAAGTGACGAAGCATTTGTTGGTCTCTTCAGAGGTACTGTTCCCTCACAACCAACACCAAAACCGATGGCTTAAATGAAATGCAATTTTGTTTTTATTTTTTTGCTGATATCATAGACTGAGTCGTGAATCGGCAAACCTTCAACAGATAAGCACTGGTATTAAATGTGTTGATGCATAAACTGCTTCGTAATGCCGTTCCTGTCGTTCCTTGCATTTCCTCAAATAAAAACTTAATTTAATTAAATATTTTATTAATTTTTAAATATTTTTTCAACAATTCTGACGACAATATTCTTTGACTCAACTTTTAATTACATAAATCAAAGTTTTGCAAAAAAATTGTGAAAAACAGATAATTTTCCTCAAAATATATTTCTTTGAATCATTTCTATCAAAAAACATTTAATAGTTTGAAAATAAGTTTGAATTCTTTGAGAACAGAATCTTTAAGAATAAGTTATGGCATATATCTAATGCTGACTCATATGAGACACAACTATTATTAGTATATTCGCGAAGTCATAAGAAATGATGAAAATATGAATTGAGTGAAGCATTCATTTGTCCCAACTTTTGTCTATTCATTATTGAGTAAAAATATATTTGAAAAACTCTTGACTTAAAAGTGAAAATCATTTTTATATGAATTTAATTATAATAAACAAAAATATAAAATAAAAACTAATTTTGAATTATTTAATAAAATATAAAATAAAATCTTATTTGAAATTAAGAACGTTTTCGACAATAGCTTTGGCGCCGATTCTGTATCTATCTATGAGTGCCAGAGGAGGACCACTTCGGGGAATCTCTTTGACGGCCATTATATGGACTTTGAATGAATGTTTGGCCAGAGCTGAGACGACTGCTTCTCCGATACCTCCCTGTGCATAATGATCTTCAACTGTAATAATCTTAGATTCGCATTGTTTTGCATTTGAAACAATCGTTTCCTTATCTAATGGTTTAATAGTAAACGGATCGACGACTCGAACATTGATTTTATGCTTTGATTCCAATTCTTTGGCGGCTTTGAGACACTCGTGAAGAGTGATTCCGGCGCCAATCAAAAGCACTTTATCTTTTTCAGACTTCTTGACCACTTTAGCCCTTCCAATGGAAAACATTTCATTTGATTGATAGATGACCTCAAAGTTCGGGCGCGAAGTTCTAATGAAAGCGATCCCATAGGTCTGAGCCGCCAATTCAACAGCCCTTTCCATAGAGACCGCGTCGGATGGATAAAAAACAGTGGCTTCGGGTATACTTCTGAACATTGCGATGTCCTCCAATGCCATCTGTGAGGGCCCGTCCTCTCCGATAGAAACCCCACAGTGAGAACCGACACATTTGATGTTGGCCTGAGATATGGCACCCATTCTTAACTGATCGAAGGCTCGAGTGAAGAAAGCACCAAATGTTGAACAGAAAGGAATGGTACGCATTCGACACCCGGCGCCAATGGCAACGCCAACCATATTTTGTTCAGCGATAAAACACTCGATATATCTGTCGGGAAATAGCTTTTTGAAGTCCTCGGCGAAAGTGCTGTTTTTGGTATCGCCATCAAGTGCTATGACGTGGGAACAAGACTTTCCCAGTTTAACCAATGCCAAGCCATACACCTGTCGGGTCGACACCTTATCCCCCACTTTGTATTTCGGCGGTTCAGACAATTTGACTGAATTTAGATCTACTTTTGGACACTGAGCCGAAGGCGCCGTTATTTTAAGTGAGAAACTTTTTGTTGAAATCATTTCCTTCAAAACTTTGATCACTTCATCCGCTTTATCTCCCAATGGCTTTCCATGCCAGCCCTCCCTGTCCTCAATCCCTGGAAACCCTTTGCCTTTGAATGTCTGTGCGATGAGAGCCTGGGGTTGATCTTTGACTTCAAGGAACTCATCTAAAGTTTGAACAATATTCTGAACGTTATGTCCGTCCACTACCTGTGCTTTGAAGCCAAACGCTTCAATACGACTCTTATAGACATCCATTTGATGGCCAAAAGCTGTCGGTTCGCTTTGACCCAAACGGTTGATGTCGAAAATGACGACCAAATTATCCAATTTATAGATCGATGCAAACGATAGCGCCTCCCAAATGGAACCCTCGGCCGACTCTCCGTCACCGACCAAACAGTAGACCCGATATGAACTCTTATCGATATATTTGCCTACAAATGCCATTCCTGCCGCAACACTTAGCCCCTGGCCTAACGAACCGGTGGCCACATCTATGAAGTTGAGGCGAGGAGTCGGATGTCCCTCAAAATTAGAGTCAAGTTTTCTCAAAGTCAAGACATCACTGGCCGGAAATAAGCCGGTCTGAGCCCATACGGCATAGAGTATAGGTGCCGCATGACCTTTGCTTAAGACGAACCGGTCGTTCGTCGGACTCTTTGGTTGTTTTACAGAATATTTCATTGAATGGAAAAACAAAACTGAAATCAATTCTGCAATCGATGCACAAGAAGTCGGATGACCTGATTTGGAGGCATTGGTGGCTTTAATCGATTCGATTCGCAAAACATTTGCCATATCTTCGAGTTCTTTGACATAGTCTTGACTTAAAGACATTTTTTGAATTCAATTCTTGAAGTGATTGCAGAATACGTCCAATTGTTGTCACACGAGCTCTATCTTGACCTCAAACAGGGTTAAGGGTGATAACAATTGGACAATACCTGATCTCAAGTTAGGTTAGTGTTTGTTTTCAACAATGATTAGCACCTAATGTCATCCCCTGAGTCATTCACCCGTTCCTTCAATTCAAATCATAATTTATTTCCAAAATCTTTAGTCAAAGTCCAGAATCAGTTGAAATCAAATGAACAGATATTTAATGCTATCTTTGGTCATACTTTTGGGGAACGTCCAAAGCTATCGGTGCGAGACATCAGTGAATGGATGGGCGATTCCTATGGCTATAACAATGGGATTCTTGATTATAATATTGACATTTGTTTGTATTTATTGTTTGTACAAAAAATTCAATAAAACTAAACGAAAAAAAGGAAAGTTTGGAGATTTGGACTCAAAGCTCAGCCTTAATGTTAGACTCGATGCCATTTCTTTGGATCAAAGACAATCACAGACTCCGGCCCTCAAGAGTCACCACTAACTGAACCCTAAACGCAATCTTAAGCCTCAATACTATTCAAACATATTTTCAGTACTTTTTTGTTCATTAAATCCTTTTTTTTGTTAAAATTATTAAATATTTAAATATTATTTAAAATATGTTTTCATTTCAAATAAAAAGTTATAAAAAGTTTGAATTTTGCGGACATTTTATGCCAACAAATAGTGATTGGTTTGGGGTCTAAAAGGGTTGGGTTTGGGCTGAGTTTGGGTGCGGTCTCAACAACACTGTAGTCATAGACAGACCGGTATTTCATTTGATTAACACTTTATTTATTCATTAATTATTAGTTTAAAGTGAATTAAAATCACATAAAGTGTTGAAATGTCGTCCAAATCGCATAAGAAGTCTTTGGCGACGACAACGATAACGAGTTCTGGTGGAGAACAGGTCAGCTCTAGTGAAAGACCTGCCAGTCCTTTGTCGCCGTCACGTCTGTCACGACTTCAGGAGAAGAATGAGTTGCAGGGTTTGAACGACCGATTGGCCAATTATATCGAAAGAGTCAGACATCTCGAGGTCGAGAACAGCCGACTCAATGTCCAGATCCAGACCAGTCAGGAGACGGTCACCCGAGAAGTGGTCTCTATTAAGACTCTATACGAGAAAGAGTTGTCGGACGCCAGAAGACTGTTGGACGAGACGGCCAAAGATAGGGCACGTCTTCAGATAGAGACCAACAAATTGCAGAACGACTGCGAAGACCTGACAGTCAAGTAATCCATTTTTTTGTACCATTTATTCATTCTTTGATCACTTGTTCTAAAGTTATGCCAATTATTGTGCAATCGATGACTCGTTTGTCTTTAGTGTCTCTTTTGTTGACTTTATGACCAAATGATTGAATTGTTGTTAGTTTTACACCATTTATGGCATTCAATGGTTTTGAAGATGTTTTCACTTTTTATTGAACTTCTTATCAGTGATTAAACACATTCTTGTGATGTCTTGTGATGTCATCGCTTCTCATGTCTTGTGATGTCATCACTTCTCATGAATTGTTTGCTTTCTCTTAAGACTCAACAAAAGAGATAAAGAGATAGCATTGGCTGAGAAGAGGATCAATAACTTGGAATCAAATGTCGATGAATTGAAGGCACGACTCAATCAGGCCATCGCTGACCGGAAGAGAGCTGAAGATGATGTCAAAGAGACGAAGACAGACATCGATAACATGGAGAAACAGTTGGCAACTGTTCGGAAACAATTACAAGAAGAGACTTTACTTCGAGTAGATCTCGAGAATAGGTTCCAGAGCTTGAAAGAGGACATGACATTCAAACAGCAGATCCACGAAAAGGAAATGGAAGAAACCCGGACTACTCGGGAGACGGAGATCACGGAAATGGTTAACGACCAGATCCGGGAACAGTACGAACAACGACTGGCCGAAGAGCTCAAGGAGTTGAGGGAAGAGAATGAGGCGCAGCTCAGGATGAATAGGGATGACATCGAACGCAGATATGATACACAACTTCATGACTTGAAGAACGCTTTGGATAAGAAGAATAGCGCTTCCAATGCTATGAGCAATGAATTAACGCAACTTAAGACCAAATTAGAGACAAATACTTCGAAATTAAGTCAAATTGAATCCATTAATCAATCACTTAATAATCGGATTAAAGACTTGGAGCGACTTATAGAACAGGAGAGGGAATGGAAGGAAAATGCATTGCAGGCCAAAGAGGAACAGATCACTAAATTGAGAGAAGAGGCGAAGAATATTTTGAATGAATACCAGGACTTATTGGACATCAAAATTGCTTTGGATATGGAGATCAGTGCTTATAGAAAGCTATTGGAAGGGGAGGAAAGTCGACTTAACCTATCAACACAATCGCCAACCAGTAGTTCCAGTCGAGTGGTGTCTCCGCGCGCCTACACTCCCAGAGGGGCCAAAAGAAAGCGAACGGTTTTCCTTCAGGAAGAAGAGAATGTGGTGGACATTGTGGTCAACTCTAACGCCAAATCCGATGTCGAGATCTCAGATCACGATCAGGACGGGAAGTACGTCAAGATCTTCAACAAAGGAGACAAAGAGGTGTCTTTGAGTGGTTGGCAACTCATCAGAAACGCTGGAGATTTGGACACACACTTCAAGTTTCACCGTTCGATTGTCCTCAAACCCAATCAGACCACAACTGTCTGGAGCTCTGACAGCAACGCCGCGCACAGTCCGCCAAATGACATCGTTATGAAAGGCCAGACATGGTTTACATCGGATGCAATGCAGACAACTCTTCTCAATAATAACGGAGAGGTTTTTGTCCACAAATTGTTGAACATTTGACTGACTTTTGACTCAACTTTTTAGGAAATGGCGACTCGAAAGACATCCAAACGACTCACATCTACTTCTGCTCATCGATCGTCCGAAGGGTTCTTAAGATCACTACAGGTTTGAATAAATTACAAAAAGTGAGTTACAGTTAAACCCCTTTTGTTGTGAACCGTTTTATCCCTGAAATGATTTGTTTGCTTTGAATGAATGTTTTGTCCAAAAATTGCTTATATTTCGTGAGTATTTACTCCAAGTTCACTCCAAACGGATTTAACTGTCAATCATATACTCTATGTATTATTGTTGACAATTGTCTAACAAATTGTTGTCTTTGAAGAGCGACGCGCCGGCAGGTCAGGAGAGATGTTCAATAATGTGATGCAAAGACAAACCCAATCAAACATTTTTATAATCATTTACTTATATTGTATTGAATTATATATTCTATGCCTTAAGACATATACTTATATCCAAAATGAATTGCTTTAGATTTAGAAGAGATTTCTCTTTACATTATTTTAATTTTATTCATCAAATAATGACTTTTTGGCTAAGATTTAACTGTTTTTAGTAGTCGTTTAGCGATATATAACTGTTATTTGTGATGATTTTGTGCCCTAAAGTTGACTCCAAATGCATCTAATTTTTCATAACTTTTATTATTATTAAAACTATTTATTGAAATGAAATCACGTTATGATAATTGAGAAGAAAATTAAGTTTATATCAGAATATAAATCGCTTTACGAATGAATTTGATTATACTAAAAGAAAGCCTTAAATTTCACACAAAAATATATTATTTTTCAAAACCAATGATTTTTTACTTCATTTTTATTTATTTAAAACTTAAATACTTTTCGTATTTACACAAAAAATGTAATTTTCATTGAATTGTGAAAATAAATAAAAACCTTTATTTGCCATACATTTTGTGATTGAGAATTACATTGAATTTCATTTCACAACTTATGTGAAAAATCACAAATCAATTGAATTAATGGTTTTGAGTGAAAACATTTGAGTTGTAAAATGTTTTTAATATCTTTCAAAAGTTATTTGAATTGAGTTTTTATTTTGAAAATTATATTTTATAACTAAATAATGATAAATACAAATAACATAACGTTATATATGAGATATATAACCCAGGTATGAAATATCAAAAGTGATTAAATTTCACTTAATATGAATACAAAAAATGATATTTTGTTTGATTTGAAAAATATATTAAAAGTAATAATTCATAAAAATATTTACTTTATTTGAAAATATTTAAATAAAAATAATTAACAGATGTTTTGTAATATAATAATAAGTTTAGAAAACATCTCATTTATGGCATTAGAACAACATTTAGGGAATGTAATCCTGATAATCATAAATACCCCTGAATAGCGTGAACAGCCTGAACAACCTTGGTACAATATTACAATTTTGAATACAAAATGTTGAAAAATATCATTTTTATACTTTGTTTGATTTGCTTTAAATTGTTTGTAAACGCCCGGCCCTGTGAGGACACCCTATGTGAAACTACCCCTCTTTCACCATTTGCTGCAATTTCAACACCCGAACCAAGATCTGCGCCAGAATTTTGTTCTGGATCAGATGATGACGAAGAGAAGGAAGAAGAGCCCAGTGGCAACTTTATCAGTGGTTACCTATAGTGTTATCAATGAGTGAAAGCACTTATCGTTTCCTTTCAAGTCTTCGTCCATTTGACCAAAAAGTCTATAAATGATTGCAATCATTACAACATATTTTCATAACATTGTATTCAATGCTAATATTTTTTATTTAATTTCAATCCAATATATAATAAATTTATAATAAATTATATAAACTTTTGATTACATTATATAATAATATTTTAGTTAAAACTATATTAAAATTATTTTTAGTAAAACTTTGTTTTCTTCTAACAAAAGTGTAATTAATAACAAGTAATATATTTTTTGTTTGAATTCAAGTGAATAACGTTTGGACGGAAACTACAATTCAATTCAATTCTATTAATACTGTATTTAATATAAGTTTTATATTTTGTCCGAAATATTGCACTTTGAAAACAGTTGATTAAATACAAAGTATTGATATTTTGATCAAAAAGTGCATAAATTATCGTTGTATTTGAGATAATAGTCATTACTGTAGCGTCTGATCAAATATCAGATCATTTCTAACATTACAAATAAGTTGTCTTTAATTATATTAATTATATTTCATATATTTTGCAATTCTTTCAACACTTTTCACTCAATGATTAACTCAATCTAATGTCAAACAATTAGATCTATAAGACTAGCAATGGATTGAAGAAGACATGGATTCAAACGGCATTCTTGAAGACTACGTACGGAACGCCTAATTCAAAGTCATTTCTCGGCCAAAACATAAGAACCGGCTGTTTCTCCTCGTGTTCTCTGATTGCATCGAAATATGCGAATAAAACGCAAACCGTATAAGAGGTAATGGCTATCAATATATGCCATAACCCGTGAAGGTATGGGAAGTTGACGGCAGACCAGATATCACAGAACAATCGGTCGAATATCCAACTGAATAAAGCAAAAATCCAACACAAAAAACATCGCAAACCCAATCGATTCACTCTTGACGTCCGGCACCTGTAGGTTATCACCGAATTAGGCCAAAATTACATACAAATGCCTTCAATACTTACCCCTTGAGCTCAAGCATAAGAAATACAAAGGCAGGAACTCCCAAACACATGAGTGCAATGCAGTTAATCCAGGGGTATATCCATGCGATTACAGTACCGAATAGACTGACCCCAAGCATAAGGTATTGGAAGTGCTTTCTTTGAATAGAAATCAAATTTTAGTTCATTTAAAATCAAAGTATAGACAAACCGATCGCCCCTTAGCCATAAGGGGTAGTACTTCTTCGGCAACCACATGCCAAAAGCTGCAGCCATTAGCCAAAGAATGGCCAATTCGTCCAATAGTTGTCCGACAAGACTGAGGGTCGCGTGAAAATAGGCGGAACAGATGCCAACGGTTGCGAAGAGGATCCAAATGACATAAATGCCTCGATTGACGGTTCGGGCGTATTGTCGGAACAGTTGGCTCAATAGCGCCGGCAATAACAGGAAGAGTATATTTGTTACCTAAAGGACAGGGACTTAATGTGAAGCTGTCTTACAGTACATCCAATACATACGGTATTAATGAATTCTGCGATTAGTGGCGAATATCTATAATTGGATTCACACCAGTCTATAGGAGACGTTCCCCTCTCTAATGATCTCATTAAAGACATTATCTTATATTTGATTCAATAATTTGTTATCGATTTTGTCATTTAATATGATTTGTTTGATTACAACATTTGATACTTTGGTTCAAAGATAGCGAAAATAATTGTTAAAAACTTTCTTAAAACTAATGTAAAAATAAAAGACTTAATAAAGACTTGAAAACCATTTGAAGACTTGTTTTGAGATTCAAATATGTTTCAGATATTTGTCGTCAGAACTAATCGTGACTTTTGTTATGATATCTGAAGTAATGACAGTAATGACAGAGCAGTTATGATAATGAGTTACCATTTATTGAGCACTTAATCAATGGTTTTATTATATCGTAATTAATATTCATTTTTTATATGACATTACATTCAATGCTTTTAATCAAAGTTATCTCAATTTCACTCAAAGTTATGTCAATTCAAATAAAATCTATTGTTTTGAATGAATTTAACACAAAATCATTAAAAGACAATTAAATACTTTTTTGGCGTCAAATCATATTATGATTAGTTGTGACAAAATATATAAAATTATTATAACTTTTTGAAAAAAATTAATATTATTTAATAAACATTTTGATGTCATTTAATACTGTATTAAAAAACAATTCATTGCTTTTGAATCAAAAGTTTTGATTTGATTTCAAACATTTTTTAACAATTTTTAAAAAATACTTTTTTTGTGAAAATAAATATCATTATTAAAATGAATTTAATGTTAGTTTTGGAGACATTTTTATCACAAATTTTTGTTTAAATAATAATTAAATAATAAAATGAAAGCATTCAATGAAATGAGATTTAATTGAGTTTTGGTTTTTAAATGAAATACAAAATCAAAACAAATAACAAATTGTGTCAAAAGTCACGTGATTTTGATTATGTCATACATAAAGTGCGCCAAAAAGTCACTGAAAAGTGAATTGTTTTTAAAGTTAAGATAAAATTAAATTTCAATTATGTTTTCATTGCTTTCAAACGTTTTTCCCTTAAATCAAAACAAATTCAAACAATTAATTAATGACAAAAACATTAATCTATTGTTAATTGCAAACCAAAACACCTGTAAATCAAGTCTTTTGTTTCAATTGATTCAAACCATTTTAATCAATGAATGCGAAGACATTCACTACATCTGTGCCCAACCCTTGGATGAGATGCCGGTCACTGTCAATGATATGCCTGTCATCGATGTCACCAATGGATCAGTTCTTCAGTTCCTCAAAGTATATTATCTGTCGACTTATGACTCACTTGTGAACCACTTATTAGGCATTCAGACCACAACAATGTCTCCGAAGACTATCATTGTGGACAATATCTACCATTTCATAAGACAATTCAATGGACAAATGGCAGGAAGTGACCAAAAGTCAGACCATAAGAGATTCAAAGGCTGTGTCAAAGATGAGAAGCAACTGATGGCTGAGTTGTCATCACTTCTGATAAATACTGGCATTAATTGTGAACAAAAACTTCACAAAAAGTGTTTAATAGTAATGGGTTTCGACTCTCAAAATGACCTCTCATTTGATTCAGAAGTCTATCGAATGACACAATCGATTGGCAGAAGATTTTTTGACAATATTTGGTCCATTCATATGTCATCCGATTCTTCAGATGAAGCCAATTATGAAATGGATTGTAAGTCAAGTGATTGTGAACTGAAAGTTGAGTTCAGTTTAAAAGACAAACAATTATTTGTTAACAAAATATTTAGAAAAAATAATTAATTATATATTTGTTTAAAAGAAAACATTTTTTTATGAAAACATTTTATATTATTCGCAAAACTTATACAAAAATTAAATTTAATATTCTTTAACTTATTGTAGATTTGATTTACATCAGAATATTCTCTCAAATTCTTGAGACAATTGATAAAAATGATCTATAATTGTGGTTAAGTTGGAAGCGATGGTGTCGTTTGCCATACGTTTTTTTTAAGTCTCGCGACCTCTTAATTGTTTGCGATATTAATACAGTAATAGCTATTGGACTACAAATACATTTTTTGTAAAAATTAAAATTATTGATAAAAATATTAAAAATAATTTTAAAAACGATTTTTTTTTATAATTATAAGTATATTTTCATTAATTTAAAAGAATATTATTTTAAATAAAAATATGTATTTGTAGTCCAATAGCCATTACTGTATTAATATCGCAAACAATTAAGAGGTCGCGAGACTTAAAATTCATTTCATAAAACGCATGGCAAACGAAACCATTGTATTTAACAATAAAACATTTTGTTTAATAAAATCAATTTTTAAATAAAATATTACAGTTTTTAAATTTAATTCAATTAATTATTAATATTTTGAAAACAAAACCGTTCTTAACATGACTTCCAAATGATTTACGCAATAAAATATTCTATTTTCTAAAAACAAATTTTTTAACAAAATTTTACAGTTTTTAACAAATCTTTACGAAGTGAAATCAGTAGATAATTTTGGTCTTTAGCACTCCCATTCTATTGCCCCTTAATTGTCATTTATATTTTTCCCCATAAAACCCATAGAGAGTAATATAAACATTATATAAACTGTTTTTATACATTGTTTTTGATTCCTAACAATATGTTTAGCTATTCATACTTGAGTTTTGTGTTAAATATCATTACAATTATGTGTTAATATATTCTATTTGTTAAACATTTAATTGAATTGACAAAACGCATAAATAATATTGAATTTACTGTATATTTATGTCAGAAATTCTCGAGGCCTTCTAATAACCATTGGCTGTTGTGGACAGAATTTATTGACAAAATTATTACTAATGTTAATAACAATGAATTTGTTGTAAATTATTTGACAGAAATCAGTGAACATTACTATAGAGAATCCAAACCATATGCTGAGAATACTTGCGCTGAGATACAGATATTCTTCGAATGACATCTTCTGTGAGATCTCATATATGGTTGTGGGTTGTGCTGGATATTTAACAATGATTGACAGTTCGTCGGAATCGCTTACATCTGATACGTGTATATTAGATAGGGTTGAAATATAGTACTCTTTATAGCATTCAAACTTCAAATCACAAAATTGTTGGCATTTATTATAGACAATCATATCTATATTTAATGTCGAGAATTATAAGCCACTCTTCGTATCGCTACATAAATATCCTGGTGGATAACTACCGGTGCTTTCGATTACACACTTTGCAATGCATTCATCTCTGGTCTCATCGACAAAACATTTTCTGTTTGACTTTGAGTACAGTTATTTGACGATAGTTTTCTTATAGTCTATAAGATTTAAATCATTTGTATTGAGGGTTATTATTTGCGATGATCTGTATTGAGAGTGAAAATTGTTTGCCTTTCGTGAATGCATTGTAGCTATGATTGTGTTACCAATGATCCGGCTCTTATTCAATACGGTTATGGTAATCGCAATATCATTGTCTGTTTTGTGTCTTAATAGATATTCAACATTCGATACTTGATTTAATTGCGAGAATATTGTCACACAATATATATTATAAGACAACGAATGCCTGTATTTCACAACGGATTCACAATCACTGAATTCACTGTTTGTGTTTGAGTTGATGTTAAGGTAAATGCATTCTAAGAATGTATTTGTAGATAATATTCTCTCAAATTGTTTACTAATTGTGAAGCTGTTGAACCATTTTAAGACATTTGTATCATTTTCACTATTTATCGATTGATTCATAAATTTCTTATTAATTATAGAATATTTATTAAAACATAAATTGATTGCCGGAACTGAAAGTGTGTTCTCGTATTCATACTTAACATTAGTCGTTGTCTCAAACCATAGGTATATAACACTTATTTTGTATGACTG
>JAQIXR010000270.1:0-35681 GCA_034700825.1 Quadroppia sp. Gr-Ori-00064 | reverse complement strand
GTCTTCGGCATCGAGTAGTGAATGACGAACCGGACGTCCGCCTTATCGATGCCCATACCGAAGGCGATGGTCGCGCAGATCACTAACACTTGGTTCCGAATCCACTTCTCCTGCACTTGTTTGCGATCGCTGTCACTGAGGCCGGCGTGATATGCGGCCACTCGAATGCCGTCCCCTTTGAGCCGTCTCGACAGGTCTTCGCAATTCTTTCTCGAGAGACAGTAAATGATTCCACTCTTGAGATGAAAGTCCGTCTGAATCATGAGTAGGACCTCGTCGTACGACGTCTTATTCTTGGGCCTGACCTCGAATTTAAGGTTCGGTCGATTGAATGACTGCATAAACCATTTGGTGCTCGGCTTCTCTATACCCAACTGCGCCAATATATCCAACCGCACCCTCTGTGTGGCCGTCGCCGTCAACGCCATTATCGGCACCGATGGGAACTGTTTTCGCAAGACATTAAGCTTTTGATAATCGGGCCGAAAGTCATGTCCCCATTGGCTGACACAATGGGCCTCATCGATGACAAAACGAGACAACAATTTCTTATTGCATAAGTCATGGAATATCTTCACGAGAACATCAGATGCAGAGATCTGGCCATCGATTCAAAAAAATGAGTTTTTCCTCAAAACGAAAAGATCTCAAGAATTTCAATACCTTTTCTGGAGTGACGAACAATAGCTTAATCGACGGTTCTTTGCATTTCAGATCCGTATATATAAGCGAGGTCTCAGTGGAACTCAGGTCACCGGTCAGGGCTTTGGCCAAACCTTTCTTTTTGTTCAATAAAATAAAATAATTTATTTTTTCTCTAAGACTTCAGAGTTTAGACTCACTTTCTTTGTGGTTATCTTCAGCACCTGATCAAAGATCAGTGACTTGAGTGGTGAGACGACAACCGTAACGCCTTTACTCATGACTGCCGGCAATTGATAGCAAAGACTTTTGCCGCCGCCGGTCGGCATCAGTATGAGACAGTCCATTCCCAAGAGGGCGGCATTGATGGCCTCCATCTGATTGGAACGGAATGTCTCCAACGAGAAGAACTCTTTGAACATTTTGTTCATTTCACGGGAATGTGCGAAATTGGTTCGCTTGAGATGAGGATCGTTGCCATCGTTTTTGTAAATGCCGACAAACTTCTGCTGAGAGGCGGCCCCTTCGGTGCCATCGCTGGGATCATGGATTTGTTCCACGCTTTTATTGAAGTCATATTCGATCACTTTATGTCTTTTGCGTTCGTTGTCATCAATTGTTTCCATGTTTTCGACATTTTGTTTCCAATCGATGCCTTCATTTAATTCATAACCTCTTCGGTTATCGTAAGAACCGCTAGAGTTTTGGTAATCCCTTTTCCAGTCGTTGTTGTCTTCAATTATTTCATCACTTCTTCGATAATTATCAAACGTATTGATGTTTTCGTCACTGGGTTTCCAATCGTTGTCTACAGTTATTTCATGTCCTCTTCGACTGTCATAAAAATTATTGAAGTCCTGATTATATGAATTCCAATCGTTGTCTTCAATTATTTCATGACTTCTTCGGTTATCATCAAAAGTATTGCGGTTTTCATTACTTGTTTTACAACTTTTGTCTTCAATTATTTCGATGTCATTATAGTCGTTGTAATTGGTCTTCGAATTAGTTCCAGTCCTCGGATATCTGTAATCAACATATGGGTCCGAATTGTCATCACATAAGTCGATGACTTCATTGGAATCATTCGATTCAATCACATCTTTGATATCATTCGACGCTTTCATGTCATTCGTGTCGACAATTGAATCCAAATCCAAGCAATCGATCTGTTGCTCAAAGTCGTCGTCGAACGGATCCAACCCTTCGAACAGATCCGGTGAAAGACAATCAAAACGATTACCAATTGATTGATACATAGATTCCGTCTTCTTCTCAGTCGTCATCGATGTCTTCATTCTCTTCTTCTGACTGTCTTTAATCCGATTTACAATTTTATGTCTTATTTTCAAGAAATCGTTTACTTCTTTGACTTTGATTTGAGAAAAGTCTTCATGAATTGAGTCACATATCTGTGACATTAGGTCATAGTTTAGTTCTTTGAGTGCAATAACGTCCTGTTCTTCGAGTGGACTGTCATTCTGTGGTAATATTTAAGACAATTAATTGAGAGAAAACTCAATGAAAACAACAAATACTTTAAGCAATCGATGGTCAGAAAAGTAGTCGATATTTGACTTATTGTTCGCCACTTCTTCTTCTTCTCCATCGCTGTCTTCAATGAAAATGGTTTTCCTTTTTCTACTATTCCTAGCAATTGGTGACAATTCGGGCGACAACTGAAGACAATCCAATTGGTCATCGATTGAGCAGTGATTGCTGTAATCATTTGATCCATTGCTCGAGATTTGGCTCTTCTTCACGAACGGCGTCGAAGTCATCGACGAGAGGACATTAGTGTCCAATTGTCTCAATGTGTTGCCAATGGGAACCGTTGTGAGACAACTGTCACCACCGAAGCGCTCTTTGAAGTCGACAACTCTTTGCCATAAATTGTTTTTTGGGATTTTATCCATAGTTTGAATAAATTGAATAAAAGTTTTAATTAATATTTAGTTTAAAATAATTTTATATAAGTTTTTGAAGTCATTTTAAATTGATTTAATTGTCATTTAATATATGCAAAACACATCTTAAGACATGAAGACATGCATACATTTGGCGCCCAAGAGATCAAAGACAACAACAAAAACCAATCAATGATTTTGTCCATAAATTTCGTCAACAATTATGTAAACAAAACACACATTGAATGCAAAACATTGACTCAAATCGTGAAACAAAACTCAATTTAATTATTGTTTAGTTTTTATTAAACAATATTTTGAGTGATTTTTACACACATTATCTCTTCAGTTAATCCACTGTTGAAGACAGCCATTGGCTGAAGACAACCGTCGGCTGAAGAGTTTTTTGTGTCGCTGTCTGTCCATCTCATTGATCAACAGCGCTATGGAGGAGATAATGGCATCAGTGGATGGGTTGACCTTTGACATCGAGAGGGATCTGGAGGAACAGGTGGGTGCCCTCCCTCTGCCCTTCCCAGGCATGGACAAGTCAGGGTCGGCGACGTGTCTGTTCCACCTGCGGGGGTCGTGTGTCCGGGCGGCCGCCTGTCCCTACCGGCACATCAAACCCGACCGGACAGTCGTGTGCAAGCACTGGCTCAGGGGGTTGTGCAAAAAGGGTGATTTGTGTGAATTCCTTCACGAGTACGACATGTCAAAGATGCCGGAGTGCTATTTCTACTCCCGGTTCCACGCGTGCAGTAACAAAGAGTGCCCTTTCCTGCACATTGACCCGGAGTCAAAGGTACGGGACTGTCCCTGGTATGACAGGGGCTTCTGTCGCCACGGGCCCAACTGTCGCCACCGGCACACCCGACGCATCGCATGCCTGAACTACATCTGCGGCTTCTGTCCCGAAGGGCCGGACTGTAAGTATGTTCACATGCGCTTTGATCTGCCCATCAGTTCCGAGCAGTTGACTAACAAGAAGGGATCAGTCGTTTGCCACTACTGTAACCAAATCGGACACAAGATCTACCAGTGCCCACACATGCCGCCCGACCAGCGCGAAGAAGCCATACAACACAAGTTGAGCCAATTGGAGCAACAGCACAGCGCCGGCATAACCGCCGGTCCCATCAACGTCATCGGCACTATTGGTCAACAGAACTTTGTTCCCAATTTTCAAATGTCTTCGACTGTGAATAACATCGAAAACCAAAACAATTACAAACCACTCAACGATCACACGATGGCCAAAGACAATAAGGAACGGGTGTACCGACCACTGGATCAGGTGACGTGCTTCAAGTGCGGTGAGAAGGGTCACTATGCGAACAAGTGCCCCAAAGGGCACCTGGCCTTCCTGAGCAGTGCCCTCAAAGAGTTGCAGACAAAACGTGACCAAACGTCAGACAATTGATGGCAAAGACTATTATTTTTACCAATAATTCAAACATTTATTCATTTTTTAATTAATTACAAGAATTTCAAAAAGCATTCAAACAATCGGATTAGAGCTGTGGTTCACCTCCAGGTGACCTCCACTTCGTCGGTGCGATACCTCTGCGTGCAGAACGTCTCCTCCCAGTCCGTGATCTGTCCCGACTGGAACATGAGAGCGCCGGCATGTGCTATCATCGCGCCATTGTCTATACAATACCTGTCGTCGGTGGCGAACACCTGAGCGCCCCTCTCTTCGGCCATTATGGCCATCATCTCCTGGAGCCGAAGATTGCAGCCGACGCCGCCCACCACCAGCACCTCATTGGACCCGGTGTGAGCCATCGCCCGCTCCGTGGTCTCGATGAGCATCGAGAACACCGTTTCCTGTAATGAATAGCACAGGTCTTCAGCGCTATATTCGCCGCTTTCTATCCATTGTTTCGATCTCTTCTGCTTTCAATGTATTTAAGACATAATATTTGTATTGATTTTTGTAAATAAAACTCAAATCCAATCAAACACTGACTTCGATGAACGACAGCAGACCAGAGAAGGAGACGTCCATCCCTTTGACCACATATGGCAACGGCGCCAACTTTTGGCCCCTTTTCGACCAAACAGCACATTATCTCATTTGCCATATGAAGGGTTGGCTTACTTTTTGGCCATCTGTTCGATGTTATATCCAGGACTCGGATCGTTGGACAACTGTTCCGAAAGACAAGAATGAATGTCACAATCGATTGTCTGAACCTATTGTCCATTACTTTCAAAACTCGCGCAAATCTGTCCAAACAGTTGCCGACAGCGATGTCAATGGTTTCGCCGAATATTCTATACCTTCGATGACTGAATGCAATCACTTGAGTGTTACCACCGCTCACGTAGAGGACAGTCGGGTCTTTGGCACCAGTGATGAGTCGACCCATTTCTATGTCTGAACAAAGAGATGGCATAAAACAATGAGAACCGATAGTCGAGTGACAACTCGATCGACAACTGACGAGCGATACAGTGGTTGACACCAATCAATGGTCTATTCCATAGCTGTGCTACAGTCCGGGCCACGACCGCCACCGTCACCAACGGTGCTCCCATTCCGGGGCCTTTCGTATAGCTCACGAGATCGATGTCTTGGGGCCGGACATTGGCCTCGGACAGGGCATCCCTGAGCAGTTGGACGATGTGTGTCCTGTGATGATCGGCGGTCTTTCGCGGCTCAAACCCTGCCATAAACCAGACGATAACCTATAAGACAACCGCCCAATAAGACCATACCTTCGCCGGCAGGTGTGATGTAAGTGACTCTCGGGTTGGACAGCACCTGACCATCTTTGATGACACCGATACCCAGTTTGTTAGCGCTTCCCTCAAAGCCAATACTGATAACCATTTATGATGTGAATCTCAATAGCGTTACGTCTATTGAAAACATGTGAATCACATGTCGTTTGTGTTGACATACAGTGAACACAAGTCATGTCTTTAGCGCCAAATTTCAATAATAACACGTCTTTTGAATTAAAAAACTTTATTATTTTTCACTTTATTTTCACTTTTAATATAAATTTTAACGAATTTCGAAACATATTCTGATTTATAGATAACTAAATCAACTCAAAAGTCAACAAATAATAGATATTAATATCATATCGAAAAACATGTCATCAAAAGAGACACTCAAAGAGTGACAGCGAAGACAACATTAAGACTCAGTTCATATGTTTCGATAATAAACATTATATTTGAAATTATTTATAGATTTTATGTATAATTTATATATATATTTATGTTATGTATTATTCAATACTTAATGACATGTTTGAAACAAACGAAAGAAACGGAAAAATGTTTTTTTCTTTTGAAATAACTCTTTGAAAATATATTTACAAAATGATAGGCAATGAAAAGCATTGGTTATTATCGGAAAGGGTTAACAAAAACTGTTCACAAGATTTGTTTTGTGCATAATTTCAATGAATTGCTACGAAAACAAAACAATTCACTAAACAGTGAGAGTGTGAGAGAGAGGGGAAAGGCATAGATATTATAAATAATGAGAGAATGAGAATCATTTGAGGAAAGCCCTGTAGAGCATAGGCGTCCGCACCGTCTCCTTTTCCGTCTCCATCAAGAAATGCAAGTCTTTAAGACTGACCCGTTTTATTCGTCGCATCTGTACGTCAAAGAAGAGCACATCAATCAGCTATCGGTTCACACAATAAGGGGCTATTAGTTATATTTACAGGTTTTAAGGGTGTGTTCGAGAATAGTGATGAGTTAAGGCCTGAGTTATGTGAAGGACTCGAAAATAAATTAGTATTCAATGGACTCATGGAATTCAAACTAGTCTTCATTCGCTTCTTCGGATTCCCGATCGCCTGCAGCGCCGTCTCGTTCGCCTCCCGTTGTCTAATTTCCTCCATTTCCTGTCTCTGCATCTCTTTGGCTCTGAGTTTGATGGCCAGGTGGTCGGGATCGTCGGCCTTCGATCGACTCTAATATACAAAAACACAAAAAATTCAATCAATTTTCTGTCGATACAAAAACACGAGTCATTTTGCTATACTTTGGCGGCTTTGATGAGCACTTCCCGCTCCTGTTCCTCATGTTTGCGCTTCTCTATCCGGTCCAACTCTTGCAGGAAAGTGGTCTGACCTTTCACATCTTGAAGTACTTCATAATTGGGGTAATTCTACACAAAAAGCAAACACAAAACCATTGATATCACAGTCCCATTGAAAAGTGTTCACAGTTTTCCTTACTTTGATCTGTTCCTGCCGGTGCTCGGCTATCACTCCTAACTTTTCAACAAATGATTTAAGCCTTTCCTGTACGGCATGTGAAACGATGGACACGACTTCTGGCGAACACTCTTCTAAGCCATGTTTACAGGCTTTACGACAAAGAGAAAAACAATTTTCAGTAATCAATGAAAAAAAACAAACAATTCTTTGAATTCAATACCGATTTGATTGATTCGTTTGTGCAATGGAGTCGTGAACAGGAAGTCCTGATCCTTACACGACCTGATCTGTTGGCCCACAATCTCGGCATTGGTGGCCAGTATTCGCTGACTCTCCTCAAGAAGGTTAACGCCTCCCATCGCCGCCACATCGTTGATGTCGTCGTCGTCGCGAAGAGATGACGAAAAATTGTTTTTCTTTTCTTTGTCTTTGGAAGCGCTGACACGAGATTTCGATGAGCCCGACTTCGATGATGAACGTGATGAAGGCGTAGGCGCCGTTGGCCTCTGTGGTGTCGGTAGCCTTTGTGCACCAGTTTGTGACATTGGCGTCAATACGGTCTGGCCAGCCATTAGACCACTGACTGGCGTTAGTAACCGAACTTGTGTTGTAAGTCCCGGTCGGGGTGTTTGAGCGATCTGTTGAACAATGCATTTAATACCGGCGCCAATGAACAGATATCAGCGAGTATTACCGGCACATGAATTTGTGGTATGTTTTGTGATGGTGGCAATGAAACGGCACCGGTAGGGGGAGGTCTAAGACCTTCAATCGTTAACTCTTTTTGCATCAATGAATATCTCAAATATGGAAGACTTTTCTGTAAAAATCGAAACCAAAAAATCAATCAACAATTCAAACCATATATGAAATCATCTCTTACTCTAAGGAACGGTACTAAACAGGGCTGGGGTGAAGAGTTGAGCTCTTTTTGCAATTGATTCGTGAAGTCTTCCGGTTGTATTGCATCGTCCTATCGATAAGGAAGACATGGTTTATGACAAACACCGAAAAGTATATTAAAAATACACCAAAACATACGATAAGGCCTTGTATTAGATTCTTGACATTGTTGGCGACATTCGGGGGCTGATCGCTGGCCAGTCGTATGAGTGTCGACAAAAAGTTTTTGCACTTCTTCTTTGCGGTGTTCGGAGACATCTGTGAGGGTGTTGTCGCCGACTGCTGGTTGGCGGCGGCCGTCGATATGTGCAACGGCTGACCGACGCCCACCTGAGTGGGAGGTTGGGCGGCGTTCTTGTTGTGCAGAGCACTGGACATGGAGACGGGCAGTACGATGTGTTGATTCCTGACCGCATTGGCCGTTTGTGGTGTCGTCGTTGGCACTTGCAGTCGGTATGTCGTGTTCTGCATGTTTGGGGCTGAGTTGGGCCCTGAGTTGGGAGGGGGTGCCACGTTCACCATGTGCACCTGGCCGTTCTCCGTCTTCACAAATATAGTTCCCGCGCGCACTAAATTCGATGGCAATGTGATTGTGCCCTAAAGTGATTGGAACCAAACAAATGGTTACCATTGAGTCAATTCGGGAGAAAAACCACATTTTGTTTTGTGATTCACTTTCATTGTGAACAACACTTACCGGACCCGTAAAACCGCCCGCATTTCCCGGCCTCAGGAGCTGTTGTGTGAGTCTCACGTTCGGCGATAACTGAACCATTCGTGGCGCTAATGTTCGGGGCGTTCCGGCCATCTGAGGGCCGGGCGCTTGTGGTCGACTAGCGTTAACATTAGTCACTAATTGAAACTGTATTTGATTTGAATGGTTGGACACCAACTGTTGCATCAGATTCTGTTGCTGTTGTCCACCACTTCCGGCCGAAGAGACGAGATTTCGTGACGCGATCGTCACTACCGTCGACGTCGTCGGCACCGAACACGTGGTCGTGGCGTTCACGCCATCACCGGTCGCCGCACTGTTGGTATTGTTTATGTTCGGCGCCAATGGATTGCCTGACGGCTGAACAATCATCGGTCCGTCTTTGGTGTTGGCGATCAGTAGTGTCTGACCGGGTTTGTGGTGACCGACAGCACCCATACCCGCACTGGACGTCTTGTTGGGCGTTATCACTAATGACGGCGTTATTGCACTTAAAGAGATTGTGGTCGCAGTCGACGACAGCGGCGGACGAATGGCTGCACTTGTGGTCGACTGAAGGGACTGTTGTAGTGGTGATGGAGAGCCGGATGGACTCCCGTTGGCCATCGACGGCACCTGAATCGCACTCTTCAGCAGCTGATTGGCCGCCACTCCAGCGCTCAGGGAATTCATGGTTGGGTTCTAACAGAAAAAGAGACAACAAATGAATTTAAGCGCAAAAAAAGACAATTTCTGTCAACTACCGAAGCGTTGGTCACTTGCGATATATAGCCACTGGCGGGCAGAGCGCCGGGCAGTGACCCCCCGGTGCTCGTCGTCGTCGATGTCTTCGTCATGTTATTCACAGAACTATTGTTTATATTATTATTAATTATATTATTATTATTACTAATAATGTTCTTCAGCTTTGAGTCACTGTTTGTGTTATTACTATTGTTAACGATTTGCAGACAATGAGTACTATTGTTAACACTGTTAGCACCGGACGTAACGCCCGTTCCCGTCGCACCACCACTTAGTCTGTCCAACACTTTCGTCTGCAGACGACTAACAGCGCTGTTGTGTTGCACTAAAACACTGCCCACAGTCTCGTCCCCCGCGGGCGGCCCCACACCCGCCACCCCCGACCCCTGCACAGGCCTCTCCAGCTGTTCCAGTGAACCTACCAGTGCTGTGATCTCCGACTCATCCACTTCTGATGTGAGCATCTCTTCCAATGACTTTTGATTTGACGCCATTTTACTCAATACCCACTTTTTGGAGACGCACGCAATACTACCTGTGCTCTCACTCTGTGTATGTGTGTCTCTGTGTGTGTGCTCTCCCTATGTGTGCACTCTGTCTGTGCCTCTCAAACACACATACAGTTCACTGGTATCTCTCTCTCTCCCTATGGCTGTGAGCCCTGCCCTCTGTCTGCGCATAGTATAGGCGCGCGACTCACAATCAACGCCATACCCTTCCCCCCACACCCCCAAAACTCCCCCCAATGGCCATAACACAGCTCCCCCCATATGACTCGTCTCCGTCAATGGGGTCATGAAATGAGCCCTTAATAGACTCAAACCCAATGACCCTTACATTGCGTCCAACCCTTATGTCTCTACTCTTTGACCGTAGAGTTCAATACGAATCGAGTGGTGAAAAATGTGTAGACTTTAGTCAAACGGACAGTCATTTAGAGAAATGTTTTTCTCTCTTCACATACACTGTAATCAATAACGTCTAGAGTTTTGCAAACTTTTAGTTTTTGTATTTCTTTATGACTTTCAATGCAATTAAAAGTGTGTTTTAATTGACATAAATTTGATTTAAAAACTCTATACTCTATGCCGTTCGTCGACATATTGGGCTGTGCGGCAGCGCCGGGAGTCCGCGTGCCCGACGGCCCCCACTGGGGACGTGTTTGACGGTCGACGGGCCGCGACATCTGGTGAGAGCGAAGTGAGTGCTGTTGTGCTATAAAGGCCTTTGCATTGAGTGTCGACTCTATTATTTCATGTATTGTTTGCATTGAAAGCACTTTCTGTCAAACAATTGATTTTCGAGTTTTGAAATCAATTTCATTTCATTTCAATATAAAGTCTTCGTCTGTCTTGACATCCATCTGATCGTCCACCACTGGAAGCAATGGCAACGACAACCACCACCACCACTCCATTCCTCGGCTGTAAGATCTCATTGATCTCGAAGTCTGAGATCAGATATGAAGGCATTCTTTACACAATAGACCCGAAAGAGTCGACAATAGCTTTGGCCAAAGGTTTGCCATTTGTCTCAATGTCTGAATGTCTTTGATTTTGATCCACCAATTTGTGTGACAGTGCGCTCGTATGGCACAGAGGACAGGCCTGCGGAACGTCAGGTCCCGCCACGAGAAGAGATCTTTGAGTACATTATATTCAGAGCCGGAGATATCAAAGACCTGATCGTCGACGACCCGCCGGCCTCTATAGCCCCAGGACTGGCAGATCCGGCTATTATTCAAGCGGTGAATATATTCTTTGTTGACATGAATTTTGACGATTGTCTTAACGTTTATCTCTCTCCTCGACAGCACTCGACCTCTTCTGGCGCCACATTTCCGTCGACCACATTTCCACAGATGAGCACAAACTCAAACATCAGCACTACTTCCGGTCAGCGCTCATCCGGACCCGCATTTAGCTCCGGTGCCAACGCTATCAGTTCTCTGACCTTCGGCGCAGCCGTCAAAACAAATTCAGTGGACTCGCGATCGCAGAACTCGACGCCAACGGGTGTTTCCCAACACCAGCAACAGCTGCCGCCCCCACAGCAGCCACAGCACCGGCAGAGTCCACACCATGAGGTCAATAAACAGCAGTCGAATGCGAGATATCAGCCAAACAGAGAGAACCAAAGAAGAAGTTTTACTGAGAGAAGTGGTGGACAACAACAGCAACAACAACACCAACCGCAACAACAGGGCTATCGGCGCGACTTTCGCGACCAAAACCGTGACCAAAACCGTGGAGGCGGTGGTCAACAGAACCGCAGAGGTTCGAGCGGTGGTCAGTACAACAGTATGGGTGGCGGCGGCGGCCAAGGAGGAGGAGGTGGTGGTTATCGTCATAATCGCAATCATTCGCCGCCATCGCATACCAACAATCGTTTCGGCGGTTCGGGAGGTTTTAACCGACAGTACAACAACTTCTCTTCAGGCGGACGGCGACCGCCGATGCAGTCGAGGCCACAATCTCAAAGAGGAGGCCCTCACAACCGGTTCCACAATAGAGGACCCAAAGAGACACTGAAATTCGACAGCGACTACGACTTCGACAAAGCGGAGCAGGACTTCAAAGAGATGGATGAGAAGATGACACTCATGAAGATCGAGGTGAACTCAGGGGGCGATAAGTCCAAAGACGATGACAATAAGAGTCTCGACGGCAACGGCAGCCTACAGTTGGCGAACGACTCCCCGGCCATTGAGGCTAAAGAGGATAACTTGGATTCGGAGAAGTTCTACAATAAGTCAAAGTCGTTCTTCGACTCAATCAGCTGTGAAGCCATCGAAAGGGAAAAGGGGTTTGAATTTAATTTTGTTTGAGTAGTGATTTGGTATTAAAAGTAATGTCTCTTTCCTTTGGACAGTAATGTCCAGCGCATCGACTGGAAGGCCGAACGCAAAATGAATTCGGAGACATTCGGTGTACCACTCAGTTATCGTCGCATCGGCTTCGGTGGTCGCGGCCGCTATTCCGGCGGATACAGAGGATATTCGGGCGGCTATCGACCCAATCGTGGCGGTCACGGCCGGGGAGGCGCTGGCGATAATCGCAATCGATTTAACGGCTCACAACAGCGTAATCGTAACATTCAAGGCCAGAATGAATGGGTTTATTAAGAGTTAAAACAGAAAAATGAAATAAAGATTTGATTTGATTACCGATTGATAACAAAAAACAAATATTTATTTATTCAAATCAAAAGTTGAGAAAAAAAACAAAATTTTTTTGTAATTTTTTTTTCTGTTTTTGCAAACATTTAGTGTTTGTTTTAACTCTATTAAAAATTCCATTTAATTATAATAATTAATAATAATCTTAATATACTTTCAATAATAACAGAGAAAAAAAAAGTATTTTTTGATTTTTTTTTCTTTCATTTGTTCTGTCTTTGAGTGCGAAATATATTGCGAAACAATGAATAGTGAACTCTATTTTGTAGTCAACAAAAGTCGCCGAAAAAAAACAATTGTTTTTATTTTTATCATCACTTGAGTCGCTGTACACGAAATCGGGGCTCAGTCTCGAACAGGTCCTCCATCTCACGGCGTCTCTTCATTCGGCTCTTCTCTTCGTCCTTCCAGTCGTCGTAACGATTCTTATAGTGAAAAAGGCCGGCCTTTTTGCCCAAGTAGTACCCGTTTCGGGTGCTGTTGAGGTGGGACTCATTGGCCGCCAACTCATCCATAATACTAGACTTGAGTTTGAAGTCGACGGTCCCCATGACGTGGTCGACGATACGGCACCCGAACCTGTCGTTAGCCATGTCCACATAACTGCCCCGCAAGTGTCCGATGAGTTGAGTCTTGTGTTTGGGCGCCACTGTCTGCGACTGGAGGAACGTCTCGATCACATGACTGCCGCTCTTGTCGTTGGCAATGCTGACGATCTCCTTCGGCGTGAGCGCCAACAAACTCTTGGTCACTTTGTAGGGGTCTTCGAAGCCGAAGATGTATTGCAACATAAGCGACCCGTGGAGCCAGATATCGGACTTTCCATACTGTTGTTGGCCATAGCTGTTGGGCCCGTGTTTACTGAACTGTTCGCTGAACAGCATTAGTGGCACTAATTCTATTTGACGGTCCTTTGGCTCAAAGCAGTCGTACGCCTTCATCAGCGCCTACACCACAGTGGGAAAGGGGAGGAAGAGATGGTTGAAAACATGGCACTCACACAACAAGCGGTTGTCTTACATGAATGAAGTCGTGCTGAGACGCCGGAAACTTCTGGCAGGCCTTCGACAGACAGACACCAATTCCTGGTCTGTTGTTGCGGAAAATTGAGTCCAAACTCGGAAACAGTTCTTCACTGATATCTGAGAACTGAAATTCAGAGAACAATAACAACAAATAAGTTGTGGTTTTATTTGAGACAAAAAATATGTATTTTTTGTGATTCTTTTGGAGTCATTGAATGGATAACAGAATAATAGGCTTTCGGACAACGAATAAGTGTCTGAGCAATAGAGAGAGCACTGGTAGTCATGTCTTACTAATTGCTGTTGTTGTGTGGCATCGATGAGCCGCTGGACAATGAAGTTGGCGATGTCGTGCTTCCACATGTTCTTGAGCTCTCCCTTCAGGTGTTTACACCATATTCGGGTGAGTCGATGATCGCTGGCCACGAGTATCACCGCCTCGACTAAGTAGGCGCTCACAGAGCTGGTGGTGATCGCGAACTTGCTCTCGTCGTCCATGAATACGATCTCCACTAAGCGCTTGACCACCGCCTGACACAGCTCGGGGTACCTGACCTTCAACACGAACAAGAGGTACTGGACTAAAGACGTCGCTTTGCCTAAAATGATTTCCTTCAACTCCCTGTCCGGCCGTTCGATCACCAGTGCTTTGGCGAACCGCTTGAGTAGATGCTTGAAAGGCATCGGCAGCTCTTTGATGATGACGTCCTTCTCGATCTCGGTGTGAATGTTCGTCTTCATACCGAAGCCCATAGTCTTACGACTCCAGTGTCGACCCACACGTATGCCTCCCATCGCCTCCAGTGTTGTGATCATCACATGCGAGCCGTTCGTGTCCTCAAGCAGTTTGTCCATGTGTTGGACAGTCATCTTTCCGACGTCGTTGAGCCAATGGGTGGTCCACTTGATATGGCGCTGATTGCCGCCATCGGCCAATGCGCTCTCTTTGGACAGTATCTTCAGCGTGGCCTCAATGAGCGCCTGTAGTACACAACTGCTGCTCTGATTCATGAGATAGTCCATCGATATGTTGGCCACACATACTCTTTCGGCCAGCTTTCGGATCAGATCCGAGTTGCCGGTGTTCTCGACCAGCCATTGGATGCAAAGGCTCGAGTGCTTGTGTTGGGACAGTATGACCTCCTGTCCACTAATGCTATTACATATGCTTTCGCTGAATAGTTCTGCAAATCATATAACAAAACAATAATTCATTTCTTCAATAATAGCTTTCAGTTTTCAATAGGTATTTGTGTTATGAAAATATGTAATTAAAATGTTTTTTTTCGATAATTTGTTCATTAATTAAATGAATGAAAAATATATAAATATTTTTTAATTAATCCCAAACTCGTGTTAATAGTAATGGCAATGAATTTTCGCACAAAAAAAATGTATTTCTCCTTAATTTTTAGCAACAAATTTTCCTCTAATAAAATCACAACATTTTTCTCTCTCTCACTAATAATAATGAAATAATTTTGTGAATAATATATATATTTTTTTTTCGTACAAATTTCAGGTCTAATATAACTGCTATTAAACTCCAGGAAATAATATTATTCATTGATATTCAACTTATTTTAAAAACTAATATAATATAAAATCTGTGGAAAAAAATGAATGAAATAAATATTATATTTTAAAAAATTAAAAAATAAATTATATTATGAAAAGCACACGAATTTTGAGTAAACTTTTTTAAGGTTTTCCTCGTTTTTAAAGTGAACTAAAAATTTTTGCTTTAATTCAATCTTTTCTTTCAAATTGTCTTCAAATTTGAAGCACTGAATATAAAACAGTTGCCACTCATTAAGGGGGGCACTAATGGTGTGAGAATGGGATTCTGTTGTCGATTCTGAATGTGATTTTGATGTGAATATAATATATTTCGAGAATATTCTTGTGATTAATATTAATATGAATTCATAAATCGATAAAAAAAATTACATATATATTAAGAGACAGTACTTTTCAGTCAAAATGTATTACTTCTACAGAAATATTGACTAAAAAGTTATTTTTCATTAAATAGATAGAGATATATAGAGAACTGTTGGCACTGTTAGGGCACAGGTAGGTCTCTATTGATAGAAAGACTGTTAGCTTTTATTTCTTACCACTACTACTGACTTATATTTGAATACATTTTCATATGTATTGTCATTAATATTGGCCTACATTTCAACTCAATTATAGTGTGCTTTTCCCCACATATCAGTTACAGGTGCATTAGCACAGGTAGGCCAGGGAGGGGGCCATACAAACCTCGGTCAGTCTGGTCGCGGAAGTCGTCATGTATTCTGTCCGACATTCTCATGAAGTAATCAAAATCGTAGTAATGATTGGGTGAAGGACTTCGCCGAAGGAGTGGTGAGGAGGAGGGCGGGCGCCCAGGAGGCGTCCGGGGCTGTCGGGGCGACGATGACCTCCGCTTCCAATAGGGCTGTTCATTGTCTGACGATTGGTTGCCATTCCTGTTGGCCGAATCCGACCGGCGTTCCCGTTGGCCCCCATTAGCGCCGCCGCCACTGACTGTCCGGCCGCCCGAACCCGAACTCGAGGGTCGTTTCTTGCGATCGTTAGACCAACTCATTTGATGGTCGAGTTTTTTTTGTCCAAAATGTTTGTTGTCTTTCAAATCACTAACTGATCCGAAAGCGAATGTTTGCATGCATTCAAAGTTGTCGTTCACTTCTTGTAGTCGTTTAACACATAAATGATATCACAATTGATATGTCGGACAATAAGTGGTCAATAAATGGTATGAAAAAATATATGAAAATATAATTTATATTTAAAAAAATAAATAAATGAAAACAAAATTATTTTTGTTTTGTTTTCACATAAAAACAAATGCCATTCAATTCAATGACATCTTCACTATCAATGAAATGTTTTCAAACATTTGACTTATTTTTTGTGATAAAATACCGCTAAATAAACGACTGTCCACTCGTCCAGCACTCGTATACCGTTATCACAATTCAATGGCAATTAACTATATTTACAATTAATTTATAACAACTAAACTAAAAGTCATTTACAACGAGAAAACCAAAACAAAAAACAGTCGAAAGTCTTAACGAATGATAATAATCGCAAAGCAATGCAAATGTTGGCAATCGTTTGGCCAATGCTTTACCCAATGATTGCATTAACTGTAAAAACAGAGGCATTGAAAGTGTTTTTGCAGAAGATAGACATGTTATGGTACGACAGCGCCCTCTGGAGGGCCCTCATGTGGCGCCCTCTCGTAGCGCCTGTCCACACGTGCCCCAAACACACGTCCACTGTATTTACAAAACAGTTATTTAAATAATTTATTTATAGTTTTTGTTTGAGTCCAAACTTCGAGTCCAAATGGCTGTGAGTGCTGGCGAAAAGCCGCCAATAAATCGGTGTCTAACGTGTCGTTCCCTTCCCTCACAGGTGCAAAAGGGTAAGGCCATGACCAAAGGCCAGAAGCAGATCGTCGAAGACAACAAAACCACACTTCGCTTCTATACGATTATGTCCATCACAGCAATGGTTTGTCCGAAACAATTGGTATCAAACAATTGATTTGCTAATGATGTGATCGACCCCAACCTTCAGGTGCTCTACTGTCTGGTCGTTTGTCTCTTCTTCACCGAACACTTCCTGTCACTGAAGTTCTGGGTAAAAGTGTTTGTTGTTGTTTGGGATGAGTTTTGTCTTAATTGTTACTCATTTACTCTTCAGTTGATTATCATATTTTCATCATTAATATACTCCGGGTCTCTATCAGTGCTTAACTATATGGCGAAAGCGGTCTATTCGCCTACCGGTGCGCTCGTCGATGGCGGCACTGATCTCAATATGGAGAATGGATTCGCAGAGTATGTCTTCGTGTGGACAACTATAGACATAAACTAATGTTTATTTGAAAGGAATCTGAAAGACTTGATTATATTGACGGCAGGGGTGCAGATGTTGTCCACCCTTTCCAACTATTTCTGGTTTTTATGGCTTTTCGTCAGTTTTTTTTCACTCATTTTTGCCCTTAAATATGGTTTTAATTGTTTTTTGTCTTGTCTTTGGACACCCATTACAGGCGCCCGCGCGGGCTATGTATATGCTATGGGTGAACATCTTAGGCCCCTACTTCTTCCAGCCCACCCCCGAACCGGAGGCCGAAGAGAAAAAGCAGAAGAAGATTGAGCGCCGAATGAGAAGAAATCAATGACAATAATAGGCATCGAATTGATTGAAAATATAATTATTTTTTCTAA
The DNA here is from genome assembly GCA_034700825.1 of Quadroppia sp. Gr-Ori-00064. Classification (NCBI taxonomy): domain Eukaryota; kingdom Metazoa; phylum Arthropoda; class Arachnida; order Sarcoptiformes; family Quadroppiidae; genus Quadroppia; species Quadroppia sp. Gr-Ori-00064. Next base: position 18,121 of record JAQIXR010000270.1, on the reverse strand, counting down.
TAAAAAACTTTTTAATTTCAATGCAAGAAAAAATCACATTTTGGTTAGAGGACAGTATGTTATGCCAGTGGTTATGGCACACACATATTCTGTATGTATGCTTCTCTTGACCTCAGAGATGGTCTACTTTTTGAGAGTCGTCGGCGCGCGTGCGTTCCATATCAATAGCACAGTAGGGTTTGGCCTGAGCTGTGATACTGAACCCATAGACGTCAGTTCTTGTGGAGAGTGAGGCGAACAGTTCGCTCGCACAGACACATACACTATAACAACAACAGCCAGTGCCTGACAATTGATGTGCGCTGAGGTGACCCTGGCCACAGCCAAAGCCCCAATTGCCCATCAATGTTGTGCTCATTGTCCAGCCCGTGGTCACCGTGCGATGACTGGCCGCCAATAGGCCACACCACAAGCACACCGATGACTGCGGAGGACGAAGAGGTGGGCGTCTGTGAACACAACTCCACGACCAGAAAGCGGGCCTCAAATGAGAATAAATGCAAACATTTTATGAAATATATATTTGTGTTGTTTTTCGTCAATTCCTTAATCAAAATCAATGGTAAGCGAATGGAAAGACACACTATTTTTAAACACAACACACATACACAACACATCCCTGTGTTGAGAGAACCTATATATGGGTTGTGAGGAGAAAGTGATACCAAAAAAGCGATTCAATTCCTACAATAATTAGGAGTTATTTTCCTCTCTCTCTGTAATCAGATTTAATGTTCAGTCAATTGTTGTGTTTTTTTTCAGTCAATTCTCTAATCAGTGTTTGGTTTGTGTAATGAATGAACAAAAAAACGAGATTTGAATTCAGTTTTTACTATTATTAATATTTTTGGTGATTTATTACCCTTTGCTTCGCGCAAATGAATATTGCCATACGAGTGATGCGCAGGCATTGCATTGCCATTGAGTGCTGAGGTTAGGGATAAGGGGTATTTCGCACTCAATGTTTTCATCGTTAAGGAATATTCTGTCACAAATTCTGTGGTCTCTCTCATGCCGTGCGATCACCCACTCACTGGTCACCCAGTCGTCAATGTGGCCCATAATGACCCCCTGTGATGATACCACCCTCGGACAGACCTTCCCCTCTGTTTTTTTTGACCATCAATTTGAGACATTATACACACAGTAGTGGAAATACACTATAAGTGCCACTTATTTGTTATATTACTGTAATTTGAAGAATAATTTTTGGTTTTTTATTTTGTGTCAAAACATTAGATAAGAATTAAAGTTAGATTTCAATTAGATTTCAATTATTGTAATCAAAAACAAATATATATTTATTTTGAAAAATTAATTTCAAATTTAATGACAAAATATTATATAATTTTTCATTCTTTGCATGAATTCGTCGAACCATTAAAAAAATGTTTTATTGAATTGAATTTTGTTTTTTGAATTCTTTGTTCACATTTTTTTGTGATAATAAATCACCAAAAAATTAATTCATTATTTTTTACGTTTATTTTTATTATAATATTTTTTGTTTGTTTTTTCATTTTAGACGCTAAAGAAGTACCGAAAATGCCATCATTTAGTGCCAAAATAGACTCTGAAAGGAACAGGAATTGTTTCAACTTCTCTGTTGGCAATCAAGGAATGTATGAATTTTTTTCGCCAAATTACCCGAACAATTATCCCAACGATACGGAATGCGAGCGAGTCATAAAAGGTATGTCCCTTTTGTTGCCATTAAATACAAGTATTATTTTTTTTACTCATTCAATAATCACTTAATTAATGACCGAAAAACACATGCTCTTCGTTTGAGAACACTCTCTCGTAGAGCACAGTATGTTTTTTTTCTCGTTGAGCACTGTATGCCCTTTTATTAAGGGGTGATTCAATTAAATGAGATTTTCTTCTCTCATCTCCTCTTTCCTCTGACCCGACAGCCCCTCACGGCCACCAAATAAGCATTGAATTTCGAGATCAGTTCCATTTAGAAGAGGCAACCAATTGTGAATACGATTACCTTGAGATAAGGGACGGCGCCTACGGTTACTCGAATCCGATCGCCAAACTCTGTGGCCATGAATTCCCGAGAGATATCAATTCCAACGATCGATATCTGTTCTTACGTTTCGTTTCCGATGAGAGCATTGAATATTCCGGGTTTAGGGCTGTCTTCTCATTCAAAAAGCTTCCGAGTAAGTCATCAGACATTTTTTTGCCCCCTTTTATGGGGAAAAATAATAACAGATTTCCGAATATTTTCATTCAATACAGAAAAATGATTTTCAATGAGAAAAAAAATGTTTTTTTTTTCATAAAGGATTGGAATTTTTTTTGTCATTGATTGCAATCAATGCTTAGATTATGATATGATTTGATAAATATTTTTGTCATTCGTTTGGCTTTTGTTATGTTAAACACGTTTGACATGGATTTAGAGATGAAGAACAAAGAGATTAATTATTATAATTAATTAGACGGCAATTGAGGGGAACGGCTATCGAGAGGAAGTCAGTCATGTTTTAGTGATGTCAATAATACACTTAATATCATTATTCAGACCTTTTTCAGACCTTTTCTCTACTAAACAAACATTTCATTAATTGTCTTCTCTTTCGCTCTTTGTCTCTCTCTATACCTCTCTTTCTATACCACACATTCTCTCCCTATATCTCACTCTCACTTTCATTCACATTCACTCAATCATTACCTCTTTTGTTTTGGAACAGCCGAACGACCGGAGCCTCCAAGAGGTTTGTGTTTCACTCTCTATTCACTTATGTCTAACAATATATTGATTAAAGTTTTCGATGTTTTTCTCTCTTCTTCTCTATCTCTGTATTCCGTATGCAATAGAATGTCGATTCAATAAGACTGGTGTCAGTGGTCTCATACAAGACAAGGAAATTCCGGCTGAGCTCCAGAACTACTCGGCCTCACAGGAGATCTCAATCGATTGCATGTGGAATATCACTGTTCAGCCGGGCTATAAGGTATGGCATGTCGTCGTTATCGTTAAAATACATTACCATTCACTCGAAGCCCGGACTTAATTAAGGGCTTAAATGAGATATTGTTAAACCTTTGGCACTGTTTTGATCTTGGATTTGCCATTTGATTTTATCCTAGGCCAAGTAGTATGCCTTTTCCCATTGAGAACTACTTTTTTATTCATTGCGTTTCCATATAATTATTTTAAGTCTTACGAGAGGTTTAGTTTAAGAATATTTGACATCATTTCAAATGAATGTTATTTTTGTATAAAATGCAAATATTTTTGTCTTTTGAAAAATATTTTTCTTAGAATTTTATCAAAACATCAAAATTTTTGCCTATCTTTTAATTAACTAATTCTTGTTATTAATGATTATTATTAATGATATTTAGCGCACAATATTTTAAACATGAAATTTGTTTTCAATATTTTTGTCAAATATTTGTAATATATTTTTTTGATAAAAATCTATAAATCATTAATATATTAATTTTCGGACATTTTTTTCCATCGGTTTATTCAATGTTTGGTTCATTTTTTTTTTTGTTCACATTTTTCAGATGTATTTGAATTTCAAAGAATACAAACTAAATAACCCGAACAACTGTGAGTCGAATTACATCGACGTATACAATGATAAGCTCAGCGATTCCGGTCGCGAGCATCGGTTCTGTGGCACCCAAGCAGAGTCGGTGCGCTCGAAGACCAATCACATGAACATCCGGTTCTTCGCAAAACACGACGCCTTACAGAACGTTCAGTTCGAGATCACTTTCACCGCATTCCGTGAGATCACCAACAAAGGTATGGATGGCTTCTTCACGGCCAGACACGCCAATTAAGCCCTTTCCTCTTCCCTCCCTCTCGTCGACAGAGAAATGCCGTAACACTGAGTTCGACTGCGAGGACAGCACTTGCATCGACCGTACGCTACGGTGCGATGGATATGACAACTGTAAATACCGTTACGATGAGGACAAACTGACCACTTGTGCTCCAAGTACTCAAACACTTATCTTTCACTTCTTTTTTCATATTATTTTCGATTCATTTCATTTTTCGTATGAATTCTTTTGTCGCAAAAGAATGTTTTCTTCGTTTTTTACCATCGATTTGTTCCGTAATTCAATTATTGATCTCAATATGTGATGGAGTTTTAAATCAAATTTCATAAGAGATTTATTTTTTAGTGAATTCAATGACTTGTGTTTCAGAGCAATGAATATATATATTTTTGATTTTTTTTTTCGTTAAATTTCATTAATATTTTCAATTTTATGAATGAAAGGATACCAGGCCTTCACTATATATATACCCAGACCTTCAGTGTATTTTTAAACTCAATGTATTTTATTTGACATAAAAAACAAAACAAAAAATGTTTCAAATATTGAAAATATTAGCGAAAAAAAGAGAGAATAAAATCTAATTGAATTAAATCACAAAATCGAGAATTAAAAACCAATTGCAAGTGTTTTGTATGAGAAGTACAACCCTTTGAATTGGTTTCCTCACACACACGCACACACACATACATTCCTGTGCTCAGGTCTGGCGAAAAGAGCCATTAACTGCTATAATGTTTTTGCAAATAAAAGGAAATTCTGTTTTTCATTTGAGGCAAATGTTTGACATTATATTATCGACTCATGTTTTTTTGTTGTTTGCCTTCACTTTCGCAATGATCTTAAGCATAGCTTTTTATATACCGACTCTCAAAAGGCGAACAGTTTTTTCTCTCTCACATTTTTTAAGCTCTTGTGCGTAACAATGAGTGTGTGTGTGTATGTGTGTAGTCTAGCACTGGTAGTAAGGAATCAGTTACATAAACGGCTTTAGAGTTAGAGCACTTCATGAAAAATATCGATCAAAAGAGGCATTGAAGGCATCGAAGGCTGTGTTGAGAGAGAATAGAGTATTTCATTCATTAAAAAAAATTCTGTTTATATTCTGTTTAATGGGAAACAGAATTTTATGTCACTTTTTTCAAAAACATTCTTTTGAAAATATTCTGTGAATATTCTATAACTAAATTAGTTTTCCTTTTAGTTTTTCCTTCCTTTTTCCCCTGACTATAAAACACAAGAATAACGAGACTATAGTTTATTTGTGTTTACAATACTTTTCATCGATTTATTGCATACACAAAAATATTCTGCGAAACCATTGATAAACTCTTTTCATAATATGTTTACAAAAAAAGCGATTCTTTCGTTCAAAAAAAATTTTTTTTCTTTTATTTGTATTCATTGTTTGAATTGTTTTTTATTTTAAACTTTATTTTTTTTGTACAAAATTTTTCTCCATTGAAATTAACGTATTGTTTTTGACTCTGTGTTTGACAGCAAATAAGGGATTCTTTAACTTCACGTCTCAACATATGGTCGTCATATTAGTGGTGTTTTGCGCACTGGTATTAGGTATGTGTGCGTCGATAACGATCTCGTGTTGGAGTAAAATACAGGAACGAAGACAACGAAAACTAGACTATAAGCTGAGGCGCTCGCGAGAGACCTCCGTGGAGGTGGGCCTCGACAAGGCCATGACCATCACGAGTCTGGACAGGGCGGCGCTCGAGCAGGAGATCGCCGCCCAGAAGTCGGTGCTCGGCTCCGGTGGCCGTACGCGCAAACTCATTACCGCGAACGCCATCACCCGTAAGGACGGCTTCCGGGAACTGAATGGCTGTTATGTGCCGGAAGTGGACTTCAGCGCCTACTGTAAGCAACCCAATAGTGAGACACAGCTCATGGACGACAAGTTCTCGCCCGAATCGCCCCAACATATGATGGCCGGAACGCAGATATCGCCCGATTGTAGCCATTATTACGTTCAACAGAGAGACAGCATTAGAAGCAGTTCCGAGAGTCCGATACCTCCGCCGCCGCCGCCTCCAGTCCTCAGTCATATGCGAAGTAGACAACGAAACGCACCGTTAGATACGAACAAAATGGACTCGTACTCATCGCCTAATGATAATCATCATCACATGGAACAACACCACCAGTCGGTGCCGCAAATGCATAGACCCGACTGCGCTCAGCACAACCCCAACATAGACTATGCGATGCGAGCGAAGCCCGAGTACAGCCGCTCGGCATCCGTACCACTCGGGCCTCACGTCAGTGTCATCGACAACAACAACGACAACATCAATGAAGATCCCGACGAGTATTGCGGCGAAGACGACGACGAAGAAGACTCGACAGTGCCTTTAAATAGAACTCACCATCGCTTCAGGGCTGAGGCTATCATCGAAATGAGTGGCTCGGGTCCCGTCGCCGGCACCGGTCATCGCGGGCAGCGAAGCTTCGAGACGACCCGCTCGGCGCCGGACGTTGTGGTCATGCGTTGACGAATATTGTGCTCCGAAAACAATATGAAAAACAATAGTTTTAACCAAAAAAAACAAAACGCAAACAATTGTTGGGAACAATCGGTTCCTCTCATAGAATACATGTGCCATAAATTAAAGTAAAAAACAGAGAAAACTTATTATTAATTATATTCTCTAATAATTTAATAATGAAAATCATATCTTTAGAACTGATAATCAAATAATGAATTCATGATTTTTGATGATTACTTTGTGTGGGGGAAAGACTATATGAAAAGCACCGGCTCTTCGACTGATGGTGTTTTTTTTTGTTTGTTCGGCTCCTCTTTCACTATCGAATCAAAAAAGCAAAACAAAACCCAATTCTGTGGTCAATATTTGACGATTACATCAAAGTTTTAAGACATACAAAAATTTTCGGCTCAACTCTTGAAGACAAAAATGAATGGAAAAACTCATCATTTGTTTCGGTTTTTACCTTATTATACAAAAAACAGAATATTCTATGATTTCAAACAATATATTTATAACACATATATTCAATCTGTGCTCACAATCGTATGGGTGTTATGGCATTGCGTATGGTTTACCCTACAGGGGTGTGGGGTGTGGGCGGACTGTAGTCTTACCACTGCCATCGACAGCTATGAGAAGAGACAAGAGAAGAGTGTCTTCGTTAAGACATTTCGATGAATGGTATAGACATTAATGTGATTACAAAACATGAGACAAAAGGTGCCAATAATTAACCAAAAAAAGCAAAAAACCAATTCTTTAGTAAATGTTTAGCAAAACAAATGACAAAATGTTTTCATCAAAAGCTAATAATTTTTTTTATATACATTTTGTGTACATATAATTGTTGCTCAAAATCATCATTAATTGTAATCACTGTTTCTTATTACTGGAGTGAAGGGTCATTTTGTTTTGTTAATAGGATTTCAACAGCAATTACCACTCACTAACACAGGGAGAACTTGACAACACCCCCTGCCCTTTAACTATAGACTCCCGCTATCAATGAATTGACAGAATTTTATTATTTTAAATTTGGATCTCATTTTCGTTTAATATTCTGTTCGTTGAAAAGCATTATAAAAAGACAAAAAACAATCGGTTTATATAAAGGATTAAGTGATCCAATCATTAGTCAAATGTTTACCGAAAAACAAAATTAATTATTAGATTAAAACCGAAAAAATAAATTCATTGAAATATCTCTTCATTAGAATCGATAGGCAATGAATATACAAATATTACAGTATTGTTTACCTCTGGATACCATTCCCTCGTCTTTTTCGTTGTTGTTTTCAAATATTTAAAGATTTAATTGAATAGAAAACAAAATATTATTTTTATTAATTATTTCACAAAAATCATTAGTTTTTTCTCATTTCGTGTAATGTTATCTCAAATGTTAAATAGTCTGAGAATTTGTTTTTCCAGTAATTTTATAGTGAAATTAGTGTATAACACAAGTGACTGACCCAGTTGTGTGACCCAGGGTTGTATTCTCAAATATATATTTCACCATGCAAAGCCTGTTCAAGTCCAGGGTCTGCTAGACTTGAGGAACAACCGGTTATATATAATGCGATTGCAATGGAAATGTTGTTTCTGTTAATCATTATATCATTTTTGAATATAAATTGAATAAAACTTTATATTATATCTGAATCTAAAGCTCAAACGTAAATGAAATATATTGTTATCTAACCATTAGTTCATACAATAGATGGGAATGAATGGCAAACAAAACAACTTTTTGACTATTAATTACATTTCATCTCTTTTTCTCTCTTTTTAACAACAAAAATATTAAATAATAATATCGTCTGTAATATAACAATAGATATTATTTATCAAAAATTTTACATTACTTTTAAGAATATATACATTTGTATTAAAGACATACAAAAAAAAAACAAAAACAAAAAAATACAAAACAAAAGACAAAAAAATATTTGTAGTAATAAATGAAAAAATTTTTAGTTTTTTAGTTTTAATGAAAATATATATAAGAAAAAAAAATTATTTCATTTTTCAATCTTATTCTTGTTATACGAAAAATCAAATTCATTTCACAATTCAATATTCAAATGAACTCAAAGTGATTTTAATGGCAAACAATTGTATGGCTTTTTTTTGATATAATAATCAGACCTTTAATGCAATCTTTAAAATTCGTTTCAATGGTATCGATTGAATGGATTTGAAGGCATTTGATGACAATATATTACAATCCATTCCTTTTGGAAAGGCATTAATGATAAGGTCTGCGAAAATTGATTATAAGTAAAAACAAGTCATTAATTGTGTATATAATATATATGTAAATATGAAACCAATTTTATTGTATATTATTTGCAAACAAATATATTGTAATAAATTGTTTTCATTTTAAGTATAACTCTTTTTGATCGAAAATATCTCTTTTCGATGATATTGTTCAATGAGTTCATAAAAAAAGTGAATTTTTCAAACAAACAGCCCCTGAAAGGCAGCTCTCATTCTGTTGTAAACTATTTGAAAGAATTCATTAAATATTAAACATTTCATTAAATGTTTTGTTTATTATTTTTTGAGAACTTTTTATTATTTGATTAAACGTCAGACAAATCTATAAATAAGTTTTTGATTAAACTTTTAATGACAAAAATATTTCAAATAATTCGTAATTTTCGTTAAAATTGAAATCATTTGACAAATGAATTCAAGTGTTTATTCGAGTTTTTTTTCACGTAAAGAATTTTTCGTTTTTTCTCATTTCGTATATAATATTAATTTATTTTTCTGTTCAAAAGCAATAAAAAAACATTTCTCTCCATAATAGCAAATATTTGCCGTTCAGACGCTTTTTCAGTCCAAAAGTCATTATAATTTGTTTTTCACAACCATTTCTTCCACTCATTCCTATTCTCGCAAAACATTTTTGCCATAATATTTGAAAATAATTTTCATTTTTATATTTTGTCAAATCTGTTGTAAATATAAATAATTGTTTTTAAATATTTTTTTATTTCGCTTTTGAAGTCATGTTTTGAAAATTGAAAGCCTTGTATGTGTTGTACACAGTATTTGAATAACACGTTCACATATTGTGTGTTATATTAGATAAAAATTTTCTCATTAATGAAAACATAATACGAAAGGCTTAACAAAAGATTTTTTGATGAGATATTAAAATATTAAGCGGATTAACACAAGGAATGGATGGATGTGTTCATTATGGACATTATGTATGAAATTCATTGCTAATGATTTGAAATCAATTGGCATTAAATGGACTGATTTTGTGATCGTTTATTGTTATCGAAATGTCTTTTTTTGTGTGATTCAAAGCCATTAAAATAAATCAAATGTTGAGAAAAATCAATGAAAAAAGAGGTTTCAGTTTCACAATAAATGTCTGCAATTATGATTGAATGCCAATAATATTGCAGACATTGTATGATTTGGTGTAATTGTTGTGATATTTATTAATGTATTTAAATATTTTGTTTTATTTTTCTTCATTTTAAACGAATTTAATATTTTATAGAATTTTTATATCATTTTTTTGTCACTAAATTATTAATAATAATAATTTGTATATAATATTGACTGTCAGTCATGTCTGCCATCCTTTGGCTCTCATTGTGATTAGAGTAAAGAATATTCTGTGAATCGCTTTGAAAGAGCTCTTCTTGTGCTAAGAGATGGCATTGTTTGGTGTAAACCAATATCTAAACAAATGCCAACACTATTATTATTACAGAATATTCTCTGTTAATATTAAAGGCAATAATTGTCTGTTCTTTTGAAAAATGAAACAATTTTTTTGATAACATAAAGTTTGATATATTTTTAGGTGTATATCGAAAATGCTTTCATAACACACGAGTCTCAAAACACACCCTTAAATATAATGACAATATTTTATTCTAATTATTAGAAGTGTTTTGTTCTATAGACGGCTTGAAGGGTGGCGTTGAGTAGTGGAAAGTGACCCCAACCGCAAATGTTGTCGAAGTCGTCCAAATCCAGTGTCCAAATGAACACTCCATTGAGTCCGGAATCGATGGCGTAATTGGTTTTAATATATAAACTCAACTCGTCTTCAAAGCCGATCCACTGGTCGTAGAGATGAATGTATGGCGACATTCGATGGCTGTCCTCATTCAGTACGACACCAGTGGTCGACAAAAATATTTCGCACATCTATTGAATGAAACATTTTTTTTTGAAATTTTTTTTCTTCAAAAATCAAATTAAATGCAAAAATCAAAACCTCATTAAATCCTATAATTCCAGGCCTATTGGTATACGGGCCCGGAATGCCCGGTCCGATTGCACTGGCAGTGAAGTCACTATTTTGTGGATCACTTAAAGTGAAACTCCGGCCATAAGTGGCCAAACCTAACACAATCTTCTGAGGATCGGCTCCTTTTGAGATCCAATAATTTATAGTAAAATTCTATTAAATAAAAGTTTTGTAAGAATTGAACAAAAGATTTGTATTCGTTTGAAGACATACGACATTCAACTCAATTGAGTCCTCGTTATTGGCATAAAGTGGTGCCAAATGATTGACCCTTTGATCCCAAGAACCAAAATAGTCGTAAGTCATGAGAAACAAGTGATCGACTAAACTGTTGGACGAATTCATTGGCAAAAAAGACATCAAAAGTTATTTTGCTTTTAATAATCAATACTTACTTTGAAACAAATGGTATATCAAAGCCTGAATCGATATTGTGCTGAACAGCCGGTGCCATAATTCCCAATTCGAGAGCATTTGATTTGAAACTCGCATTCAATTCCTTATAATTTTTGTAAAGAAAAAAATTATTATTAATTTTTAAGTTTAAATTTCAGACTAAAAAAGACGAAAACCTCTAAAAAATAGACCAAATTATATCTATCGTTGCTATTGCCTGACCTCCAATGGGCACTGGGATGGAACCAGGCTATGACAGCGCCGTCAAACGAATGCCGTTTTACATATTCAGTAATTCTTGTGACAGTTGTTTGGCGTCTATTCCTGTCGGCCACCAAATACGAGAACACATCGGGTGGCGAATCCCAACCTCCCAGTGCTAGCAATGTCTTTAAGTGGAAGTGTTTTCGCTTTAAATCTCTTAACTTTACAAAAGTTCCCGATTTATGGCTTAGTTCGCGAATGGGATCAAAGGAAACGACATTTCCATCCGAGTTGAGCGCAGAGAAGGCGTATATAATGTGCGAACAGCGCCTTAAAACAAACGGTGCTTTTTCAAGATCTTCGACTCTAAACCTACCGAAGCCTCGTCTATATGTAGCCCAACCCCCGACAGTGCAAAACACCCTGAAGTCGCTCAGAGGCTGAGATGTCTCTTTGTTGCCATCGCTTGTGTTTGTGTTCAATATTTGAGACAAAACTATTGATTCGTTAATTGTTTTATTCGCAGCCAATGTTGCCATCGATTGTCTCATCATTGGTGTGACAGTGGTTTCAGTGTTTAATCTTTGATCAAATGTTTGCTCATTTGATTCAATGGTTTGATTTCTCGTTATTACGTTAGCAACCGCTGGTATGGCTGTGGCTGTGGTTGGGGTCGAGTTGTCTAAGACATCAATCGATTGCTTTTTCTCAACAGTAAATGACTTATTAATTGACACATTGTTTGCGTCCAAAACAACAGTCGATTGAGTGCTGGTTTGGGACATAGTTTCGATTGTGTTTCGAGCAGTCGTTTGAGGGCTTGTATTCGAGTTGTTTTCGACATTCGCCTCAAAAGTGAACACAGAATTATTTCGTGGATTCTTATCAGCCGTTGTTGTCGGAGAAGTGCTTTCAATCGATTCTTTGTCAGCGGTTTTCAATCGCTTTGAATCATTGTTAAAAACGTTTGACTTAATAGTCGTCGACAAAGAAGTTTGGTTTGAATTTTCAAACACTGATATTTCACTAGAATTTGAATTTTTTAATTCAAAAATTTCTTCAAAATTATGTAAAATATTCACAATTTTTGGTTGACTTTCATTCGATGATTGAGTGGATGTCATGTCATTCAATGCAATAACTTTTGCATTTGAATTAATTTTCTCATCCATTGAGCCGTTGATGGAATTCCCAGAATTTCTATCTGTTATCAGAGTTTCATTTCCTATACTCTCAGTCACTTTACTGTCATTCCTTACATCCATGCTCTCTGTGGCCAAAGGCTGTTCAATATTATCAGAATTCAGATTATTTTTAAACTCAGTGTTTGTTTCGTTATTATTATTAATCACCGATTCATGGATTGTCTCATCCATGGGCTGTACGGTTGAGGCGAATCCAATAAAACTAATATTTCTTAAATCACTTGAATTGCTCTCTCTTTTGGCCATCGATTTCATCGTAATATTATCTCTGATATCATTTGAATTGATTTTGACAGCCATTGGACTTAATGTCAATTCTTTTGTTGCATTCAATGAATGATTGTTTGACATTGGAGTCAAATATGGACTTAATATGCGATCACTTGTTGGAAGTGTTTGACAAAAAACATACAAACGATTGAAACAAATAATTAAAGTAAAAACTTTGCAAATATTGATCAAAAATGACATTATTTTTTTGTTAATAATAAATACAATAATTTTATTGAAGAATACGTTTATATAGCGAATAGTGTTCTGTAATCAAGTGTTGGCCATAAATATAAGGGCACAGGTAGTGAAGAATGTGCTATCAGTTCACTATAAATTGAAGCTATAATATGGGTCGTCCTCAACAATGCTTGACATACAGTACGGTATATACTGTATAAAAATAGCACCGGACCTAATGCCTGACCACTCGACCAATGGAAATGAAATGTCAAGAAATAACTTTCAAATGGCATGAAATTCTCGAAATAAGTGCTCTCTTTATATGCGATATCAATGCAAACAATTTTTCTGAAATTGGTTTTTCTGAAAAATAAAAATAAGTTTTGAATAAATATTTTCAAAACATTTCAAATCGCAAAAATGTATCGCAATTTTTTTCGCATCAAAACATACTGTACTTAAAAATTGTTTATGAATTGACTGATATTTTATTGTTTGCTTTGATTTTATTGTAAATAATTTATTAAACGTTTTCTCATTTGACACTAAAATCGCTTTTTTTGAGAAATGCTTTTCTCATTCAAGACATCATTACTGAAATGATTGGCTTTGAAAACACAGTTAAGTTTATAACAAAGTTAGTCAAGAGATGAAAAAAAACGAAAATTGTTTCTGGTATTCAATGCACAGCTTATTGTATAGTATTTTTTTCATTAATCCGATTGTCGTTTCAATCATTAATTTAAAAATTGATCTTTTATTCAATTATAGGAAATGTTTTTGGTTTTTGTCATACATTTCTATAATATATATATCTATGGCATAAAAATGACCAAAAAACTAGAGATGTTTTCCTTCACATCAGTGGACATAATATTGAATTATTTATAGAATTTTTCACAAAGAGATGATTTATTGTTAGACTCAACTATAAGACTATAAACAAGGTCAGTCGTCAAGAATACGCCACTCTATTCCAGTAGTATTAATAGACTGTTGAAAAGCGTTGAAAGAAATCAAAGCATTTTTTTCAATCGATTCCGAGATATAACAAAAAAAATAACATTTCAAATGAATAATAAGAAAAATTAATATTAAATTTATTGTAAAAATCATAAAACTTTTGTTTCATTTATTGATTTCCAAATGAAATATAATATAATATAATAATAATATTGTTTAGAATTTTTGGATTTTTTTCACAACAATTTCAACAAAAAGTTTTTGTTTTTTTTTTGTAAATTCATATACAAATAATTGTCAACACTTTGTGAGCGCTCGAAAAGTATTTAACATTTGATGTGCGAATTCAAGCCTTAATATATGTTATATAATATGTGCACAAAATGTTTAATATTATATAAGCAATAAATATAATATAATATAATATTTGTAACAATAAAACAATTGTTTTCACAATTGAAATGACATTCACTTTCTTTGCGGACAATCGGATAGTCGTCTAAAGACTGGATAATTATCGATCACATTTAAAAGGGGCTTAAATGACAAATACAATAGAGTTGTGCCAAAAATAATACGCGATGATTAGGTTCTAGTATTTAGTACCCCCTGTAGTGGCGAAAGACATACCACTCGTAAGTATAATATCATTTTTTGTGCTCACTATCAATGAATCAGAGATTTTGTTTTCACATGTAATTCATGACTAATTTTCTCTCGAAAAAACACTTTGATTTGAATTCAATGAATAAAATTGTAATAATTTTTCAGTTTAATAACGAAATACTCTTTGAGTGTAAGACATATTGAACTTATTGTTGCAATAAATTTAAGACATATTTAAATGTGTTTTAATAATAACATATTATTAAAAAGTTTTTTTCATTTCTTTTGTTTTCTTCTCTAAAATACAATTAATTTTGTCCTAAAAAATATTTTTTGTTTAGAAATAACTATTTTAATGAAAGCGTTGGACAAAGAGAAAAAGTCGACAACTTTTTTGGGCCAACGCTTTCATACCATTACTATTAGGCATATTCTGTTTCATAAGGACTCTGTGCTTCGCCGCCGACTGAGCGCCTGTCGTCAAAGGCTCGGGAATGTGGTGGCAGCGGATGTGGCGAATGTGGTGTCGAATGTGGATGATAGTGATGGACCATTTGATGGTTGCTCAGGTAGTGAATGGATGAGTCGTGCAGATAGTCGTCCGATTTGGCCCTTTGGCCCATACTATTGGCGCCCACTCTCTGTTGCGATGAATTGCTGGCAAACGAAATGCTCTTTTGATATGAGAGCAGTTGTCTCTCAAGGCTGTTGTTCTCGGACGTGAGCGCCGATATCTCTCGACTGTTCAAAAAATACAAAACACATTTCAATCATTGAATATATATTTGATTCAATTTATACGAATTTATCTGAAAAAAAAGAATAAAAAATAAGATAAAAATAATGTTTTTTTTTCTTCCTTCAAATGTATCTCAAATTGAAATATATTTTATTATGAAATGCTTTCCTAATGTGAAAGCAATGGTAAATAATTGATGAAACCATGAGTTTAATAAAAACTCTTTTATTACTTATTTTCTACTTATGTTTAATTCAGTTATAATTTATAAAATAAAACTTTAATCGTTTTTTTTGTGTGTCTTTTGATTACATTTTAATTGAAAATTAAATTTAAAACAATTGATAGAAAATGAAAACTTTCTTTTAATTCAGAGTTTGAATGAAAAATAAAACAAAGTTTTGTGTATAAGTCGTAAAGTATTACCAAAAATAGGTTTTGTCTGAAAACTGAAATCGTCTCCAAATCTCTGGATTAAATTTAAGAGACATTTTTAGTGGAATTTTTCTTCATTAAACTCAATAGCCTTTCAAAAAATCTAAACCAATATTCTTACACTTAAATCCCTTTCCTCTAATACTTGACTCAACTCTTCAGACGTGCAGTCAATTCAAACACAAAAATGTAAATTCAGTTCATTTTGTTCGCCAATCAATAAAATCAAATGCATTTTCTCAACAAATAAAGAATTTTTAATTAATTTGTGAACATTTTTGAACATTAATTTGAATTTACATTATTTTAATAAAAGAGAAAATGTTTTAGTTTTTTTGTGTTAAAACATTTACCATATATTAGATGAGTATTAGATTTTTGTAAAATATATTCTCTTTTTTATCATTTGATGAATATTTGAGAATATTATTTAAATTCTTTGTTAGACTATATGTAAATAGGGATGAGTTGAGCGTTTGTGTTCATTATGGACTAAAAGGCCATACATTTTATTGTATAAATGTGTTGACAAAATGAGTGAAAAACTTTTCAATCAATGCAAATGTTTTGTCACAAAAATGTTTGATCCGTTTCACACTTGAGCGAAAAGCCTGCAGTTCTTCCTTGATATTTAAATTACATTTCAGTTTATAATATAAAACTACTCTTTGTTTTTGGACTAACTATTGAAACATAAGTAAAAACATTCAAAAATATTTAATACAATTACAACTGTTTTGAGAAATATATGAAAATTTTTGTAAAAATATTCTTTAATATTAATTGTAATGCAAAACCATTTGTGAGAATGTCCTCAAAAGTGCACAAATATATCATATCTTTTTATATTCAAATTAATCAAAAACCAAATTTGAGACATGTTTTTCATCATAAGAATAGCCTTGGTTATTCATTATTCATCCTTTAGGTTCAGCTGCAAATACTCCCACAATTACATTAGAGAATTGAATCTCTAAAATATTAATAATCTAAACTGACCTTTGACCTTTTTGTGATATTTTACACGTAAAACATTAAGAGTCTTATCGTTGCCTTAAATCTAATTTCTACAGAAAAAGTAATTTTTAATTTTCTTATCATTTTTTTCATAGGAAATCATTTTTTATGCTATCATTTGATGATCTAATTTGTAATTAAGAAAATAATTGATTAATAATTAATTAACGCATAAATGAATTCAGAAAAAATCATTTGAAAAGTGATTTTTTTGACAATATTTTACTTCTTCTTCACTCGTTATCATAAAAACATGACTTAATTTTTTCTCATGTAATAACAGAATAATATAAAACTTATATTTTATTCATCATTAAGTTTATGGATGAGAATGTAAGTCATCAACAAATGGTTGTCTAAAAACCCGTTATTTTTTCAATAATAAATGGTTTACTATTACTGTTATTAGGGTTTGAAGTTCTCTGTGAATATTATCCGATGCCATCAGTAATGAAAATCATTACTCTCTTTACAGAATAGACTTTACATTAGTTTTCTCTCGCAAATGAAGTCTTATTTTTTTATGCGCCAAAAAAATATATATTACAATAACTTATGAATAATTTGTTTTCGTTTTCACTAATATTTATGATAATCTCAATACTGACCGCATTTGTTGACAGTGAATACGCGATATGTCATCATATTTGTGGTAGATGTGATTGAAGAGCATCATTGAGTCACACCATTCTATGTGGACAGTCAGCTGTCCATCCATTTCCAGGTATACTTTTGGCGATTCTTTAATCTTTGGTAAAAAAAAATATTTTATTCATTATATGTGTTGTGAAAATGATTTTTATGTATGAGTGCTATTTTGTGGTCCCATACCTGACTGGACACGATGTCCGTGTCCATAATGGTGCCCATATCCATGCCGTCCTGTATATAGTAGTTGCCGTGCGGACAGTTGGACACGACTACGCTCTCGCGAAGGCCATTCCTCGGGTCTCTGGTGACCACGTATGCGATCCATGAGATATATCGCAAATGATTTCGAGGCACTGAATGTAAGTCCATGAAGAATAGCTTCAATCGCATGTGCTCCGTGTCCAGGTCGGCCTCAATACACCAGCCCTGGGGGGGTGTAATAGAATTTGTTTGAGAGAAAAGTTTTTTTTCGTTTAATATGTTTTTAATTTAATTATTTAATTATTTTTTCGAGTATTTAATTGACTTTAAACGGCATATAAAGCGCACTATAAAACCTGCCGACCCTTCAAATCGATAGGCCTTTTCGAGCGATTGATTGTAATAATAAAACATGTTCTCTGTGTATACAGAATATTCTGGCCCTCAATATAATATGCAATAAATTTATATTACATTTCTCTCTCTATTTTAATGCTCGACTGAATCTCATATTAGAGTGACTGCAAATCATTGAATGTTTGCCTCGTCTTTCAATGTAATACTAACTCAATATTAAACATGTTTGACGTTTGCTATGAGAGAGAGAGAGAGAGAGAGAGAGAGAGAGAGAGAGAGAGAG
>JAQIXR010000269.1:0-35698 GCA_034700825.1 Quadroppia sp. Gr-Ori-00064 | reverse complement strand
TGATGTATGACATAAGTTGGGCGCTCGAAATTTGAAAAAAAATCTCCGTTCAATGGGACCTGAGTTTTCTCCTTTATTACACAATAAATAATCTATTGATTAGATCTTCAAAGTCATTATGAATGAGATTTAGCAAATAAATGTAAAAAAGGGGCAAAACTTAATAACAGCAATGGATTGTTCTTGAAATAAAATGTCAATATTTGAGGAATTTGAGTCCAAATGAAATTACATTATTTGCAACACAACTGTCCTTTGGTTCTCATAATAATTCAAATTTCAAAGCAATTCATTGAATTAATTACTTCTAATATAAATAATTTCTTTGATTTTTATCACTAAATGTTTGAAGTCATTGATGTTTCGGTCATTTTGTAGACACTTTCGATTCTTAAGAACCGAATCAAAGAATTAGTGAAATCGACAGTAATTTAGAGAAATCGACAAAACATTTGAAGCCAAACTCATTGCCGTTATTGGAGTTCATTGTAATTGAGATCTAATTCAATGGAAATGAATGGTTAGATCATTAAGAATACGACAATTGTTGCAAACATTCAATCAATTGTTAAATCGACAAAAGTTACGATTTTTGCATCCATTCACACATTATTCAAACAATTTATTAAGTTTTCATACATTGCATAAAAATTTATATCTTTTAATAAAAAAAACAATAAAAATCTTCATCTGAATAGAGATTACAAGCAATTGTTTGAATAAAGTTATAATGTATTGTAATTTATATTATGTTTTCTTAACGACCAATTGTTTGACATTTCTAATACTGTGAAGCATTTCATCCGAAAATCAATTCATTTTTCAAATATTCAATTACTCCTAAAATGCAAATCTATTTTATATTTCATTTATCAAAGCTTTTCATTGAAATCATTCGTCAATGGATTGTCATTACCACTACCAGTGCTGTTAGAGTGCATTCTTGCAAGTCCTTCGAGTGGACCGTCTTTTCGTGACTTATCGCTGACTCAATCCAAACATTTCTATGAAAACAAAACTCAAATATTGTTATTGCCATCAAATTTAACTTATTTTGACTTTGAATTATTTTTACTCAAAATTAAATTAATTTTCTTTATTAAGAGTAAAAAAAAGTCAATTATTTTTCAAACATTTCATTTAGTATTTCATTCTTTGTGCACTTCTTTACAATTAATCCAATTTTTATTAAATATCAAACTTTTAGTTCAGACTATTTTTTGCTGACTTTTGCTCAAATAAAGTCAATAAAATATTTGTTAAATCTTTTCACTTTTTTTGTATTGATTTCAGTATAAATTCATATGAAATAACTTATGAAAAATGTCTAACAATTTGAGTCATTTCGACATTAAAAACTAAAATGAATTGTTTTGACAAAAAAAGACAATATTTTATTTGTATTAATGTTTTTCATATAAATATTTCATTATTTATTACTTTTCGTGTATTTCTTAATTGAATAAATATTTCAATTTTGTTATCGGAAACAATGAAGTGTTGATTGAATTTATAAATAATAAATAATTTACAAAATAATTATAATTGAAATAATTTTATATTAATTATTAATAAAACTTTGAATTGAGATTCAATAAAATAAGTTGACATTTGAGCAAAACTTATGAGTTTATCATTGCCCTTGATCAGTTTAGATCAAACTTAGCTCTCAAAGATACCAACAGTGGAATAGATGTTGAAATGTGAGAACAGAGGCTTTGCAACAGTCAATGAGGGTATGGATGATCAGTATGTTTGCAATTCATACCAATATTTTCAAACATAAAAACAATTGAATGTAAGCTAAGAGTGAAGTGAAGACAAGCAAACAATGAGCAGATGTTTCGCAAAAATCTCTATTTAATTCATTCTTAGCTAAAGTCATAAATTTTTATTGATTTCAATCACTTTTTCGCAAAACATTTTCGACGAACACTTTATTCATAAATAATAAAAAGTTTTAAATAAAATGTTAATAAAAATTATTTTTTAATTTAAAGAAACTGAATGTTTGTTATCCATAACAGAAGTTTTATATACATTTGCATAATTAAATTCAGTCTTTTATTGACTCTCAAACAGTAATTGATGTGAGGGTGGGGTAGGAATGGAGTAGGAATTGAGGAAAAGATGTATTTTTGGCGAAAACACCCAAAAATATCATTATATTTAATGGCAATACGAGTCTTAGCGCTAAAACATTGTCAGCACTTATAATATAATTCACATTCACTGCAAATAATTATCAATATTTCTATTTATCAACTCTTAAGACATTTCTTTACTTTTGTCCAAGTTTTCAATTGATTAAACAAACGGAATAGTCGTCGAACTCACCCTTCGGTTACAATTATAACAAAAATTTTGTTACAAAATAGTGTAAAACACTTCTTGTAATACATACCTGACCTCAACATTGAATAATAATACAATAATACTTGAATTGAAGTCTAATTGCAATGAAAGTGAAAAGCGTTTCAATTCTTAAAATAAAACAATAATTATTTTCAACAATAATATAAATAATTAAAATTAGATTTTATTCGAGAAATCATTTGAATATTGTTTTGTATAATAAGCTAAACATAAGTTAAGTAATATTTAAATACAAATTCTTTCAATTTATTAGTTTTTAAATATAATTTCTGTGTATATAATGATTAGTATTTTATAAAAATTTCAATCAATTGCAAAAAGATAGGAATAATTGAATTTGAATTAATTGCACAATTTTTGTGATTTTTGTTAAATGACAAATAAAACAATTTTGTATATAAACCGAAAAAAAACATAAATTTATATTAAAATTGAATGAAATGAATGACATTTAATATATTATTTGTTACAGAATATTCTCAAATAACTGTCACTACGAATATGGACTCAATTGGAGTAATGTTTTCAAAGGCTTTAAATGTCGTTAAGACTCTTTGCGACGAGAATGAGATGTTTGTGTCTTTTGGTTGCAATCCATACAACAAATTCATGTCAATTCCAGTTCAGTCTTTTGGCACTCAATAGGAGTAATTTAGGACAGATTTGCACTCATTTTAAGGCAAATTCGTGTTGTTTTTCATTCTTTAGACACAAAAATATTCACTAATTATTAAAACTTTTGAGAAGTTCTCAATAATAACAACACAAACAAATTGAACGAAAAGTCAAATCATTTATGAAATCTTTGATCGAATATATTTAAGACAAAAATATTATTTTTTCCATTTTTATGGTTATTATTATTAATTAATTTAATTCTAATTTGATTTATCACTCATTGCACCCTTCGGTCACCGTTAGCACCCTTTGGTCACTGTTTGCCCCCATATGTGGGGTTCTTGAAGGTAGTGGTGGCCTGTTTGAAGATAGGATTTTCCCCCTTAAGACAAAGATAACAATTCGTTAGTGATATTTGAATAGGAATATTGTGTGCGAGCACTGGATGGCCAGCACCGGAGCACCAGTAGTACATACAGTGTCCCACTTAGCCATCATTCTCTCCTTTTCAAACTTTGCGAACTCTCTTCTGTCGTGAATAGTAGTCAAGAGCTTCCATATGAGAAGTAATGCCAAACCAATCAAAACAATGCCGACAATAACGCCGATAACGATTGCCAACACATCCACCGGTTCCGGACAGTCCTTTGTGTTCTGTGCGATCACATAAATGAGATCATCGTTTTCGTCGTATTTGTATTTAAACTGGAATTTGCAGTCGTCGTCATCGATGAAGACACACAACTGTTCCCCGTCCTGGACCTCGAACTCCGACGTTCCGATTGGGTTAATGTTGCACTCATTGCACTCTTCTTCAGATAATGGCCCGCTTTGATGAATACGGCACTGAACGCACTCCTTGTATCGCTCACATTGGGACTTACAGGTTGGACAGTCCTCACAGTACTGTCCTGTATATTGCTCTTCGCCCGATGGCTCACAAGTACAGACCCCACACTCACACTTTCCCCTACCATTACATTCTTTGTTAGTCTTGGGATCAATACAACCGATATTGGATTTACGACAACTACAGTCAGGACCCGTCCAGTCCTCAAGGCAGACACATGTGCCACACATACACAACCCGTGGTCGGGACCGGAACATACTTTGCCGTCATATCGATCACAACTGAAATTATCGCATTCGCAGTACTTTCCCGACACCTCTTCGGGTGCTTCGCGTTTATAGCACTCGCATTCACCACATCTTAGGAAAGGGACAAAAAATCATTTAAAACAATGATAATCACATGCAAAGGACAGTTGGCTCACCTGCAGGCGCCTCTTCCTGAACACACTTTGGTGTCATTGCCTCTAATACATGACTGTTCCTCTTCGGCAGGATTGGCATCTTTGGCATCACATTCACAGCGCCTGCCGTAATAATTGCCATAACACGAACAAATACCGCACTCATAGGTGCCCCTGTGCTCACAGAAGAGGCTGTTTTGCTGTTCATTCCATGGCTTCTCACAATCGCATTCGCAAATCATCTCCAGATCGATGAGAAGGGCGTCGTTCAGACCGACCGGATATATGAGTATAGTTTGGTTCCATTCGTTAGGATTTCGCGGACAAGACGTCACCTCTATCTTGGCCTCGAAGGTAACGTTGTCGCCAACTCTCAGCCCTTTGCATATCTTTGTCTCTTCTCTCTTTTGGTTAAGACATGAAGAATAATAAGTGATCTTCACGTGATCGGTGGCGTTGTCCTTCAGTTCCACCGATGAGGTAATCTTGAGATATTCGTCTTGAATCAGATCCACGATATTTGACGAATCGTTTTCAAGTTTGCCGGCAGTCGAGCCCTCGATGAGAGAGTTGTGGCCTTCGGACAGTTGTCGGTAAATGTCGTATTGATTGGCCGTAACCGCGAAGATGAGGTTCACGTGATGTTCCCTTACTTTATGGTTGACTTGACTGATGGAAGGGTAGTCTTGAGTTGTGCTTTCAGTGTAGAGGCCAGACCTATCCAAATGACACTCTCCATCGTTAGGTTTGACAATCCCACCCAACTTTCCGTCGCCCGCGTAATGAAAGCCGGAATCAGTGGAAAAGACTAACATTTTTCTTGACTTATCTCTCCATCCGATTTCGTTCTTACATACAATCGCTTGCATTATAGCATCGAAACCCCCTTCAGGTGCGTCTAAATTGCCTGAAATTTGAGTAGCGGCTACTTTATCGACGAAGTCTTGAGCATCGGTATCCAGTTTCATATGGTTCTTGAAGCCATAGGGTGCCGCACAACCAGTGCAGGGCTCAGAGAGTCTGCAATTCATTGAATTAGTGTTGAATTCAAAATAAAAGTTCAATAATATCTCACTTTTCGCGAACGGTCGACACGTAAGGCATGACAACCTTATCGACGAAAGAACCGAAACCTAATCTGAAGTTTGAGGTAATGTTCCTCATATTAGTGGCCAATTGGTTGCCCAGTTGTGCCAACTTCTCCTTGTCGTCTTCCATAGACTTGGAGAGATCCATCAAATAGTAGAGATCCACCGGATAGTCGAGTGCCTGCTTGAACTGGATGTGCACGTGATAGGGCAGGTTTGGCCTCACCCTCAGGTGCACCCTTTGAGGCTTCATTTGGATGGGGTCCGAATCATCTGACGTCTTGTTAGACAAATCCTCGTCAATGATAGGACTGAATGAAGGGCTCGGAAAAAAGATCTGATCGAAGCAGCCGTGGTCTGAGAGACGGTAGACATAGTCGCACCGGTGGTAACTAAAGTTACCCCTTTTCATACACCACCCGCACTGGGGGTTTGCGGTTATGCATTCATTACATGTCTCTTTAGAAGTACAGGGATTGCTGTTTATGTCATCACTTTTGACTGTTTTGTTAAAGTGTTCAAAAAATGTCATGAATTCGAGAATCACTTAATTATGGTTTGACTTACTTTGAGATAATGTGGCAGTAATTAGATATAACAATATGACTAATGTATACAATGTTCTCATTTTTAGATAAACTTATTGTTTGTTTCACTAATTTCTGATAAATTTTATCATAAGTTTTGATGAAAAGGTTTTTGTGAATTGAAGTCAAAATTCCTGTAAATAAAAAGAGTGGAAAATAATTATCTTTTCATAAGAAAAATATTTCTCAAATGATGTGATATTTCGCCGGAAGTTTCAATTGAATGGTAGAAGAGTTACCAAAAAAGTCTATACTGTAAACTGTGGGCACAGACTGTTGGATAGGCTGTACTTCTTGTTCTGTAAGTGCTTTTAATTTGCATAACATTTAGATTAAACTTTGATTTTCGGGTCAAATAATGAACAGAAAATGCTTTGAAATGAATGAAAGAAAACGTTTATTACTATTGAGTCTAAACTGAAGACAAGTTGTGTTTAGACGGCATTTGACAAACCGTTTTCACTCCTAAACAAACCAAAAAACCATAAACTTTTGAAAACTTCAATGTTTGAAGATTTGGGTCCAGGAGTGAGGGGTTGGGCAGATGTGAGGCTTAAGGTTAAGGTTTTGTCTCAAATTTAGTCCTAAAACCAATACTCGTTTATAGGACTTCCGTCTGGACTCAAGTGTTTCTGATTAGCGCTTTTGAAAACACTTTTACATGACTTTTGACACAAAAAAAGATGAATTCACTAAAAATAGACCCTTTTGTGACTCATTGCCAACAAATTATTGTTAATTTAAGTGAGTTTTGGTTTAAAAAATTGAGAGAAATGTAAAAATAAAGTCTTATGTCGTGACCCAAAGAAATAGGTTTTGCTTATTATAAAACTTTTCGGTTATTTTAGTTCACAAAAGACATAAAAATTTTATGAAATTAAATGAAATGAATTTTTTTTATTAAATGTATAATTAATATTAAAAGTTTTTTTTCATATTTTATGTTTTCAATCATTGACTGAAAAGTAATAAAAAAAATTGAAATAATTTTTAGAAAAGTTGTCATTTTGTGAGTAATTATGTATTAAATGACTTTATATTAAATAATAATTAAAACCAAAATAAATGTCAAAACCTATGGCTTTCATTACAAAAGGGTTTCACTAT
The DNA here is from genome assembly GCA_034700825.1 of Quadroppia sp. Gr-Ori-00064. Lineage (NCBI taxonomy): Eukaryota > Metazoa > Arthropoda > Arachnida > Sarcoptiformes > Quadroppiidae > Quadroppia > Quadroppia sp. Gr-Ori-00064. The sequence continues at coordinate 28,668 of JAQIXR010000269.1, read as the reverse complement.
TTATGTCATTATTATTTAACTTTTAATTAACTTTTTATTTAATGACAAATACAATAAAAAATTAATTAAACAATAAATATATTGAAAAAGTTTATTATATTTTAATATTAAACAAATATTTTAATGAAATAAAAGTATCCAAAGTTTGACAAACACTTACCAAAGCATTTAATATGAGATTCAATTGATTGAGTCTTAAGGGTTTGGATGTTTTGGATGAAACAGATGTTCAAAACATTACTAATTATATTAAATTTACAATCAATTTGACCAAAAAAATCATTTCTAGTGTTTGTCTCAACTGTTAATTAAATATATTTTAAGTTAAAATTAATTTAAAACTAAAACAAATGAATTAAATTAAATAAATTGTAAATAAAACCATTGAATTGAATGTAAAGTTTAGTAAAAAACGAGTTCATATGAGAGTCAAGTAATGGATATTTACTGTGATTTGAAGGCAAACCCAAACCCAAACACAGCCTCAAAACAGGCCTTACTTTATATGGTGTGAGACTTCAGTAACTCTTCATTGATGTCGAACTCTGGAGGAAGTGTTCAAACATCTGTTTACCACAACAGACATCAGATGGAAGAGTGGTATGAATACAAACATTGAGTTCGTCTCAAAACGGCTTTCAATGCATTCAATTGAAAAGACATAAACTTTTTGATAACATTTAAATGAATTAATTTATCGTTTGATAAAAAAATTATTTATTCATTGATTGACTCAAAATAAATGCGAAAAATTGTTTTATCAAAAATAAAACTCAATTTCTTTACTGTTTATACAATGAATGACTCATCAAAAGTCGATTTAAGGGGTATTTCATATTTGAAATTAACTTAAATTCTATTTTAACCTAAAAACAAATGATTAGATCTTCGGAAGCCTTACAGTACAAGAAGTGAGGCTTTGCTGGAGTCAAGCCTTGACACAAGAGATCCATTAAAGCTGTTCCACAACTGGTTTGAAACGGTCAAGACTTGTGATCAGGTGTTGGAACCAAACGCCGTCTGTTTGGCCACAAGTCATATGTAATACAATTGTAATCTTATCTCACATTCAATTGAAGCCAATAATGAATGCTTAGAAACGGTTGTCCCTCGAGTCGGATGGTTCTGCTCAAGGGGTACGGGAGGGAAGGGTTTACCTTTTTTACCAACTATAACAGCCGTAAAGCACAGGAATTGGTGACAAATATCTATTGGTTTGACATTAATTGCAATCAATTCTGAAGAATATTCTCCTTTTAAGACCGATAACCCAAACGCTTCCCTTCTCTTCTTCTGGGCTGCCCTCAAACGACAGGTGCGAATCGAGGGAACTGTAGAGAAGGTATCAGAGGAGGAATCGGTGGAATACTTCAGTCAAAGGCCGAGAGCCAGTCAGTTGTCTGCGCGGATCAGTCAACAAAGTGATGTCATTGAGAGTAGGGATGTATTGACGGATCGCTATAATGAAGAAGAGCTGAAGTTCTCCAAAGAAGTGCCAAAACCTGACTTTTGGGGAGGTTTTAGAGTTGTTCCCAAAGTGTTTGAGTTCTGGAGCGGACAGACGGACAGACTTCACGATAGGATCGTATTCTTTAGATTGAATTCCAATGAAGAAGTGGACGGAAAGTTGATTAAAATGGGAGACGAGGGCTGGGCTTATAAGAGACTACAGCCCTAACCATATGTACAATGATATGAATTATTGAAAGATTTGTTTTAAAGTCAAAAATATTATTTCATTTCAATTACAATAATATTGAGACAAAAAATGTTATATTTTTTAAATTTGTAACAAATGTTATAATTATTAAAATTTAGTTTTATTTTATGAATAGTCGTTAAAATCAGGGAAATTGTATTGCGATTTGATATCACCCGTTTGTGAAGTGAGTCCGGGTTTGGGGTCTTCGGTGGTCTCGTTCGTAGTGAAGCGGACGATGGCATCAGTGGTCGACTTATTGGTCACTCGCTGTCGAATGCGCTTTATTTGTCTGAGTCTTTGCACCCAATTTGAGACATATTGGGTTTGGAAAGTAGTTGTGGCCGTATGTGCGCCGTTGTATACCATTGATCCCAACTACAGGTGCCCAACAAAACCATTATTTCATTTTGAATACTCTTAACAATACATACGTTTGCGTGAAGTGCCAGTTGTCGGACAAACACCGGTAGAGCACTGTCTGAAAGCATCTGTGAGTCGAAATGTCCGATGAGGTTAAGAAAGTCTGTCAACGAATCCATTGATTGAAACATACATTCAAACATACATTCCTCTCAACCCTTACCGTCTTTGGCCTGAATGGTAACCAAATTACTGTTGTATTCATAAGGAGTGATAACAACAATGGCTTGAATGCACTGTCCGTCGCCCTGAGTGACAGAGGGTTAATATGACAAACAAATAGAGGAAAGGAATGTATGCCTTAATGGTTGAGATGTTGACTAAAGATCCGCTTTCGTTGTAAACGATGCAAACGAAGTCATTCCCGATGTGTCTCTTCTTTAGATTACAGTTGGGATCGATGTCTGCTTTGGTTGGCATAAGAGTCGCCACATGAAAGATCACTTGAACAAGACTGTCCTCCCAGGCAATGGCATATTTGCCATCCTGTCCCTTGACATCGAGGCCCCCGACGTAAGTGACCTGAGAGTTGGCGTCTTCTAAACGAATCATTTTCCCCAAACCCTTCAAGAAGTTCACGTAACGGACAGACCCGTAGGGGTTGGACAGTATGGCTGTTTTGTCCTTTGCCTGTCCCGGTCCGACATAAAGAACTCCAATCTTGTGTGTCTCGTATGGAGTAATTCTGTCCAAATTCTTCAGCGATCGATCGATGGCTTCGTTTTTATGCAAAAGTATTGGTTTTGTTTTGTCGGCGAAGTCTTTGAATCTGATTTCAGGACTCTTTTCATCGATGATTGAGTTATAGTAGAGCTGAAGGAAAACGAATTTCGGACACAAAACACTCGCTTTAGGATTGGAATAAGAGTTGACTTCTTTGCTGAAGCGTCGGGACTGACCACCTTTGGTGATGTTGACCGGACTCATCACTGATATTGTGTGAACCCTATCCCTGGGACCGGACATATTCTCCGCCTCATTCATTCTGAGCGATAGAACCGGAGCTTTAGATTTGCTCACATTTTCGCCGGAAGTCTCTCTTGAAAGTGAATATCTTTGAGAAGAGATCTCAAGATTTGATTCCAAATCATTGCTTCGAAACTCTTTTTTATCTAAAAGTCTTGTCTTAAAGTCAGACCTGATTCGGCTTCCGAAAGACAGGGCTCTCGTCACGGGTTGGGAAGGACTGGTTCGCAGCGGTTGAATCGATGGTGAGTCTAATGATCGGAAAGCCATTTGTTTTTCGATTCCATTTTGATTGTGTAATGGATTTGTGGAACAGCTGTCCATTTGTGAGCTTATATTGATTTTATTGAAGACACAGTCGTTTTCGGTTTCGTTTACATCAAAACTGTTTCGTTTGCTCTCTTGACCGGAATGACTGTCCATCCGATCAACAGATGACTCAGGGGTTCGGTTTGACCGTAAAAAAGATGTCAAGTCTGGCAACTCATCCGGAGGTGAAGTAGAATATGGAAAGTTTCCCAAAGAGTTCTGAAGTCGTATGATATAAGAGCTGACACCAGTCGCGCGTCGGATCATTATCTCCGCCCAACTCTGACACCAACAGCTGCAAAGAGTGGCCGAATTGGTCACAAATGTATTCACTTTATGCTTATTATTCAGATATGAGTCATCGAAGGCCGAAGACTGGGGCTGAGAGACCGGTGCCCGAAGAATATGACCTATTTCTGATTGATGTCTTCTTCGCAGTTGTTTATCGTTATCCGAAGAAGTAGTTGATTCGGATCTGCTTTTTGTTTCGAAAGATGACTGAAGAATATCATAACTGTTTGTCTGAATGTCTTCAGTGATGTCGTTGTCATTCATTTCATTATTTTTGCAAAGATTTAAACATTTTTCACACAAACCGTTGGCCACAGCTCTCGAACCACAACCACTGGTAGTGATTGTAATCAACTTATGGCCGACAATCCAGGTCTCACTCCTGGACCGATCGAGCAGTGGTTCGACCATTGGAGTCTTGAAGGGAACAGTGGAACACATGCCGAACGTATAGTTGGCCAACATATCCATACAGGACTCAACCAATTCATGTCTTACTTCGGACTCGTTTTCGGAAATACTATTATTACTGAGTTGTTGAGGCGAGTGTTGGGACAGTTGGTTGTGTTGTGCTATAGAATCACTGCTAAAGGAAAATGAAAAGTGAGAGTGCGATGAGTGGGGCGTTGAGGGCAGAGGTGGAGGGGATGACTGCAACGATAGCCGCGCTTCCAGTCTTTGACACAATTAGAAAACAATACGAAATCGCAAACAAAAAACAAAATAAAAAAAAGAAAGAAAACAAACAATAATTAAAATCTACTTCTAATGAATCAAATATAAGACACGAAAGACATAGAAAATGACTGACTTTTTATGAGTTTGGTCTGTGTTGAGAGAACTGCTTCGAAGACGTTGTGCGTCATTGTATTGGTTTGAATGATTGATCTCTTCTTGCATTACATTCGTTTGTAAACCCTTTTATTGAAAATAAATACCAATTGAATAAGAGATCAAAAGAAGTGAATGAATTGAATTGAAATCACTTTTATAATGAAGGGAACAATTGATTTACGACAGGGAAGTCGACACTTCAAGAACCACATTGAGATGACTCTGTGGGCCAAAGCAACCGTGTATTCATTGAATCTGTTGACAGGACATAGTGTTAGAGAAGACATTTGGTCACAAACATTGAGTCCTTACTTAAAGGGGTTGGTGTAGGGAAGGGCTATAGCAAACACACTCATGTACTGATCCATTGTAAAGCTCTGGTACAGTCGGGGCAGAAGTATGACATCTGATGAACACAACAACTGTTTATAAAATTTTGTTTCAATTTGTAATTGTTTTCATACCCGAAAGGAATTCCAGTTTCGGTATAGACAGAGGAACGGTAGCAGAGATTTTCGATAGGGTTAATAGGGTTTCGGGCAAACACTTCGTCATCGCTTCTTGCATTTCAACGGCACAGATGGTAAGAGAGAGAATGCATTGACGCAAAACACTTGTCTTTCCGGAGACCAAAACCAAACCATTTTGAAGGCATTTAATTATTTGACACTTTTTTTGAGCAAAAAATAATTCATTAATTCATTTGAAATAATAAATATTTCATTACTTGTTGTTTGAACTCAATCTCGTTTTTATACCCGACCAGTGCTGACAGACAGGGGTAGAGAAACGATTGGAACTCCGCTTTTGTTAGCTTTAGATCATTTTGGTTGAGTTCAGTCAATTTGGCAGAGGTTTCGTTGATCTGTGGATAGAGTTGTGGTTAAGACATAGTGTCGTCAAATGTGAACACAACACGACTTACGAGAAAACAAAGAGCATTACACAAATCGATGACAACTTTGGTATTACCAGACATTATAATGGCTTTGTTTTTGAAGAATTTCGGCAAAACTAACAAAACTTGTTTCAAAACATTCCAATCCTTTTCACTCCTCAAACAATTGGTCACAACTCTGAACATGTCTTGGAATGAAAGGGTCAACAGATTGGTTGTCGTCGTGTTCACCGAATGTAAGACAGGACTTGGAGGCGGAGACAATGGGTTGACCGTTTGTGGAGTGGTTGTGGCGCTTATGACTGGAGAGGCGGCTGTGCTCGCGGTTGGACTCAATTCATTTCGTTCACATACTATGAATAAGCTATAGTTGGGAGTGTTGTCCCCTTTCGGGGGATTTGTTAATAGCTTTTGAAAAATACCAATTTGTCCCCGACTATTGGCCCGAATGCTCAGCAAGAGGTCAAAGATCTGTCAAAATAGACATTTTCTTAATAAATGAGTCATTTCTCAAAACATTACCTCTTGTTTAATGGCAGAACCCGTCTGTCCGACACAGGAATTATAATCAGCGCACATGTAGTGCACCGACAGATGACTCACAATTATTTTGAACGCATGAATGGCTACCGAACCGGGAATTGAATATAATTTAGTTTTGAATAACGAAATGAGACCACGAATTGAAATCCTAATGTCAGGGCCATAGTTATCACTAGCATTAATAGCTGTATTGCCGGCGCCGACACTCAGATCGAATGGTCGTTTGCAAACCTATTCATTTGAAGACATTATTTAATTCTTAACCGAAAGTGAAATTAATGAATGTCTCACTCTATCAATAATGTCAAGCATTTCGAGACAACGTTTGGCACCAGTGCTTTCGCTGACAATATCTATCAACAGCTGAACAGCCCTTCCACGACATTCCACGTCTGAGTCCAATTCGATATGACTTAAATATGGTATAACTATTGACTCGATTATTGTTTCCTATAATGAAATGCATTTATTAATTGTATTCAACGAAACAAATTTGGTTTTTGTGTTTTCAAACTCATTATTCATAATAAAAGTGAATGTATTCTTAATGTGTATTTCATCTCAAATTCAATAATAAAGACATAAAACGAGTGAATGATTGACTGCTTAACACTAGAAGAGTAGATAACAAGAAATACGTGACTAAAGACATGAATATATGATTTTTAGTGAAATTTTGCAATATTTGAAATCAGATTTAGACTAATATTAAACTCAAATAAATTATAAAAAGTTTCGAAAATGTAATTAAAAGCAAAGAATTGAATACGATTTGAGAGTCAATCGATAGGAGAGTCAAGCGGTCGGTCATTCATGAACTAGAGTCTAGACATTGTGTGCAAAGTTTGCACTTTTGGATAATTTAAATAATAATATAATTGAAAATAATTCAAATAAAATTAAATTTAAAAAAATTAAAGAATAATTAAATTAAAAAACATTGAAATATAAAACCAAAGTAAATATGTTTTGAATATTCTTATCGAAGGTATAAAAATTAGGACAAACTTTTGTGAAGTTAAGAAAATAGATCTTTTTTTCTGGCAATGATTTGCATTTCAGGGGTAAAAACATATTAAATGAATTGAGACTAATATATCAAATAACAAATACAATGATTAGAACCTTATTATTAGGTTATTATTGGATATTGATTTCAATGTTTAGAAAAACATAATATGTTTTAGAAATAACTTTCTTTTCTTTGTTTCAAATGACACAAAAATAGCAATTAATTCAAAACTGAATGAATGAAAGCCTAATAAGAATTCATTGTTTGAATTGCAAATCGTTTCTCAATATTGAAAATGAAGGCAAAAGACAAGGTCTGACCACTACCTCATGGATATACCGATACTGTCGTACAAATTCACTCAATATATTCAAGGCTTCAATTCTAATAAAAGTTCGTTTTTCTCCTTTGAAATATGTTTCGATCAAATGTCTTAACGGTTCGATCCAATTCTCTTTGTCCATTGGATCCATGGCTTGTGCTCTGTATTGGATGAGACGTCGGCCCGACTGCTCCTGAAGTGAACAATCAGTCAATATATGATAATCAATACAAATGACAGATAACTAACAGATCGATGAAGAGAGCACTTCTCGAGAATGTCGAACAGTCTGTTGGAATCGCCATAGAATTGCTTCTTCTCATTCAGATCTTCGATGATATCCAAGAGTTTATGAAAAGTTTGATTGAATTCGTCGCCAGAATTTTGGGCACAAATCACGTGATTTAAGAGAATCTCATCGATTGTGTCGAGGATGAGATCCCACGTATGCTCTGATAGCAGTTGTTTCTTGCTTTCGATCAAAGAGACCAAAGATAGAGAGACTTCTTGTGCCACCGATTGATGTTTGCATTGAAGAGCATTCTTATAGGTCGGAAGTATTGCCTTTGGTCCGCAATGTTCCAACTTTTCGATCTTCGTCTCCCATAAGAAGTGAGTCAAGAAGTGGACGCCACCCCTGACCACAATGTCTTCGTGATTGCGTTCGTCAGACAATACAAACTTCAGATTTTCAATACATAAATAGCTTAGATCTTCGGTCAAAAGACTGGCCATTGTTTTAGTGCATATCTCATGGAATACATAATTCTTGACTCCTTTACACAAAACTATTACCAATTGAAGCAATTCTTTTGACGGAAGCATTGAATTGACGACAATCGCATCCAATATATGATAACAACAATTCAACTCTTCGTTTGAACTCGTTTTTGACATCAAGTGATATACTTTTGAGACAATATTCGAGACAATTGTTTGATCCAAATATTTGTCGTTAGATTTGATTATATTGACTAAAAGTGATAAAAACTGAACGATATTTCGCTGATTTGTCGCCAATTTGTCAAACACTTCGACCACAAACGGACCGATTCTGATCTCAAAGCCTTCACTGTCTCTTCCGTTGTCCGTCAAAGCAATCAACAGATCCAGCCTTAATGGCAAGTCTTCATCGGAACTGTTCTTGTTTGAAATGAGACCCCACAACAAAAGCCTCAAATCAGTCAACTTATCCGACTGTCCGCAAACCAGACTCTTGTAGAACCGCCAAACACAGTGTCTCACATCCGTGGGCTGATTGTCGTCCAACAGATCCAGTGTTTCGTTGAGTATATACTTAACGGTGTAGTCGACCAATCGCTGACATCCCACCACATCCTCCAAGTCCTTCACGGTCTTCAATCTGGTCGTCAGATGTGTTTTTCGACACAAATCCATCTTTTGGTCATTAGTCAACTCGTACTCAACTAAGTCTTGGGTGTGTTTTGACGACTGGTTCGGTCGGTCGTGAAGTGGACACCCGTTGTGGTCGAGTGTCTGCTGACAGTTGGGTGCGGAACAAGTGATGGCATTTGTTTGGTTGGCATTGGATTTGTTTAGACCCAAAAACTTTATGATTCGGTCGCCAACTCCTGAAGACATGGCTTACGGATCTGTTCTTTGTCTTTGACACAAAACAACTGTCAAAATGACATAAAATATCTTAAAATGTATTTAAAGGCAAAACGCTTTCACAACATATTTAACACAATTATCACTAAAGACTAATTGATTGCAAACTCATTGTATATATCGATTGATCGCTAACTAAATATATAATCAATTGTTAAATAAATACTAAAAAAGTCATAAAAATTAAAACACATTTTCAATAATGAGTGACAAAAACAAAACAAAATATTTAAAAAAACGTTTGATTTTTCAAATCAAATAAAATAATGTCTCAAATATTAGTCAATATTTAATTTAAACTAAAATTAATGTATAATTAATATTAAAAACTATTTTGAATTGAATAAAATTGAGTCAAAAATTGATTTCAATGTATATAATGTTAATAACGTTAAAGCGTTTCATACACTCTCTGTCTCTCTCTCTTCTCTCTCATTCTCTGTCTCTAACACTAAAAACTATCAGCTGTTCTGCTCAGTCATATCTACACACAAATGATGTCCACTTTTGCCAAAACTTTTTGTTTGTTCGACATTTGGTTTCAAAGTTTTAGTCAAATAACACAACAATACAATTAAAGCCATAATACACACCCTTCGGAAACACCACCTGAACTTCGGCCCTAATATACATAGAACTGAATATTCAAATATCAAATGTCATTAAGCGTTGAATTTTCACTCATTTTTCACTATATTTCTTATCGCAAAAAAAAAACTTGTCTTAACTTATCATAAGTTTTTGGGATTGGATTTAAAGTTAGAAAAATAAACTTTCAATAGTCTAATGAAAAACAATATTTGTCTCGCTTTTAGATTTAGATATGACTTTACTCTGCATTAAATGACTTTATTATTAGAAACTCAACTCTCGATAAACAAGCGTTTCGTTAAAATTTATTGACATTAAAATATGGTTTACTTTTTTGTGTGAAATCATAATATTTTACACATTAAGTGAAAATACATTAAATTAATTGTCATATCATATCGTCATTAGAGAGACGAAAGGTTTACTAGGAATGCAAATGCCTTGATATCACTGATGATTATAAGCAGAGTCTATTAATCGATAGTTTTTCAACACTTATATAGAAGTCATTAAAGTTTTTCAATAAAAATTATAATTAAATTATTGGCGAAAATGAGAAAAAATAGTAAAATTAAATTTTAAAAACATGTTTTAATCAGTATTTTTTGATGCTTTCAAAACAAATTCAAATATAAATATCGTCTTTCAATGTCTACGTAAACACAATGTCTGTTAGATATGATTTAGTTTACAATATTTGAGACAATAATTCATTTTAGACTTAAGTCGAGAATATTTTTCAAGAATTTTCAATAATAATCAATTGATTGATATTTTTATATATATTTTAACGAATGAATCGATTTATTTAACTTCAAAGTAAAGAATCTTTGGTTTCGTTAATATTAAAATGAAAATAATTGTTATTTTAAAAGATTTCAATTGATTTGATTAAAACAATTTTTGATTATTTTTAATTTTTAAATCACTTTCAAGGCTTAAAACAAAAATAAAGTTTTGAAAATATAATCAAATTATTTGTTAATTCTTTATCTCAAGTCAAAAGATGACAAAAGAAGAATAAAATTCAATTTAACAGAATATATATATTTATTTAGAAAACAATTTTTGAATTAATAAATATTATTTGAAAAATATTTATTAAATAAATTAAAAAAGGAATCAAAATATTTAACAAAAATAACACAAAAATATTTTATATAAAATGTTCAGATGTTTGCCTTTAATGAAAAAATCTATTTATAAATATGTTTTGATTGTCTGGTGTTTTGACAAACCGTTAAAATTTTAGATTTTTAACTTCAAAATAAGTTATAATTAGAATATTTAAAGCCTTTCTCTCATATATTGCTATGTAATCAATGGATTGCTTTTGAAACAATTCTTTATTTTTTAATATAAAATATATTTTTATATAAGAATAATACAGAGAAAACAAAAATTAAATTCAATAAAAATATTGACAAAATTGTTGTTTTGGACTTTTTTAGAAAAGTTTTGGACTTCTTTTGTTCAAATTGTTTACTTAAGTTTACATACATTAAAACTCATAAGTTTTCGCATAATTGTGTTATATTATAGAATTGAATTGAAATACACTGAAGACTATTGTATTGTATTTGCAGTTATGCTATTTGTGCTCAAAACCATAAATACTAACAGAAGTATTTTATACATAATTTAAGAAATTATATGATTTCTTATGATAGGAATAAAGCAATAATTATTATAACATTATATAAACAAATTGTCTGACATTTCGTGTTTAGAACAAAAGTTTTGACACTATTTTATTTCATTTTTATATAACTTTATTATCAATTATTTTATCATTAAAATCAAATTCATTTGTGTTTTAGATATCTATAAATATATTTGTAAAGACAAACGTCTTTCCATTTTTTCACATTTATTTCAAATATTCTTCAAAACTAATATTTATGGCAAATGAATGTTATTTATTGAAATGTATTTATATTTCAATTTATTAATGCATTCAAATATAGTAAATTCAGCACATATTCCGTTAGTTTGAGTTCAACTTTAAATGCCATTCCTTTATAGCAAATGCAATGCTTTTTTGCTTCAATAGCCAAAAGGCATTTCAAGCAATACTGAAACAATTTTTGTAAACTTTCACAAAAAATATGAATTGAATAAAAATAATTGATTTGCAAAAACAATGGCAAAAGTAGTGCAAAATTAATCTATTGATTTGTAATCGGTTTTGAATTTGCCTTTTATTGCATTCGTTTAATTCAAACAAATATATAATACATAACAAAATCAGAAGTGTTTCACTGTTTCGTGATTTATAGCAATTTGTGAAAAGACATGACTTTATGTTAAGCCCAATAAAAGATACATTTGCCACAAGAGAGTGATTGATGTCATCGAAAGATAGAAAACTAATTACATGTAAATCGTTATATAAATGCCAGATATTGACGATAACTATCAAATGTATTGTGTGTTTAGTACTGAAGACACAAATAGAGTCATATATTATTTATTCCTTGGGATGACATATAGTGCCCAAAGTGTATATTTTGAGACACAAATCAAGGTCTCTGTGGTATATGAAGACCTGTTCAGATACGACATAGACTTGAAATTATAGATCAATAATCAGAGCATAAAATACATCTATTTTCTTAACCTCTTATCCATGCGCGGGAACGGCATCATAAAAGGCTAACATTATATCCAATGCCTGTATTCAAGGTGTGAGAGACAGACCAACAAAACTGTTCTGACATTTAGTTATTTAGTACTGAATATCCAATTCCCCGATCATTGGAAAAAGTATTTTCTTTATGTTCACTAATATTTGAATTGATTTAATGAAATCAATGAAAATTTACTTCAATTATTCAATTGTTTTGAATTGTTGAAAACTTTTTGTGCTTTCGTTAAATAAAAGATAAAAACATAATATAATGGATATTAAAAACCATATTAAAAACCATAAACTCGAAAGTCTGTCTAAAAGGGACCAAAGTTTGCACCGACAGTCAGAAGTGAAGGCACTGTTGACTTATACGAAATTTTTTCTATTCTTCGCTTATGTTGTATTCATTGGCGGAAGTGGTCTAACCCTCAACGAACTCATGAAGTTCTTCATCGATGAAAACTATGAGATCAATGGTTGGTTAACAGCGATAACTCTTGTAGTTTTGGGTTCCATCTGTTTTGCTGGTCTCTGGGCATCGTTCAAAGAGGACTCGTGTCTGCTATTAGTCCACGGAATAATCATTTCCATTGTATTTGTATTGCATGTCATTTTGCTCTTCTATCTGAAGAATGCCTGTATTGACACCACTAAGAAATGTTACCGCAATTTGGCGACACCGCCGGGCAATGCGCCCATACTTATTGCCATTTCAGAGCTCGCTATAGCTATCTGTGCTTTCTTTATGGCACTGGCGATAGAGGCTGAGAAGAGGCATCAAAATGAAGCAAATATTTTCGATGTGACATAAATTGGGTTAAATTTATACATAAAAGTAAAGTATTTTTGTAATGAGATATAATTGTATGATATTATACATTGTCTGTAATATTGTATTAATGTTTATATAATTAAACACAAGATCTTTGTTATAGTTTTCATTCATAGCTTTCATTTTTGATAATACTTTAAATTCTCGTTTATTTGTAAATAAGTTGTTTATGATTTAATATAATTGCAAACATTGTTTATCTCAACCTAAATGTTGATAATGTGAAAGAAAACTCATTAGTAATTAGACGAAAATATTATTTGTTTTCAATGCGATTCTGTATTTGTCTTTTGGTTCATTAAAGACAATAAATGATACCAAAGTCGGAAGTATTGCATAAACAAAACAATTTATTAATCAGTGATTGTCTGCAAATGATATGTTATATATTTTTTCCATCAGTTGTTTTCCATGAAATTATGAATTGAACTTTTTTTACCAGAATTTATGGCAAGAATTTGTGGCAAAAATTTGTGGCGAGACCTGGATTGAAGTTCAATAATATTAACAAATCTATAAATAGAGCGAATGTTGAGACTATTAGACATAATATTATACAGTATTTAATTCTATTCTCAATTGAATAGTGTCTCATAGATAGGTATCAGCTCTTTGATGGCCACTCCACCCAAAATGACTGGATATGAGAACTGATAATCGATTCATTAGACAATGAATGAACGAAAAGGGGTTTAATTATTTGTGCTTTAATTGACAAAAAATTTTCAATGCATGCAATCAATCATTTCGTTGAGAACTGTTAATCAAATTATTGGCTATTGAATGCATTTCTAAATTCATTTTCAATATAACAAAACTCTTTATTTCAATAGTTTTTTATGGATTCCTTTCATAAATGATTTCATAATTTCATTATAAGTCTTCTCTTTAATGTCTGTGTCTTTTAGATACAGAACAGAATGGTTTAAATATTAAACGCTATGAAAGAATTGCACACATTTTCATCCTATAAGCGATTCTGTTCAACAGCAGAGATGTTACTCAAGTATTGATATAATTAAAGTAATATTAATACTAATACTGTATATAATTTTGTGTCTAATCGATAGCTAAGACTGTAATCAATAGAGAAAAATCTCATACAATCTGAGAATAGATAACACATTAGCTCTATTCGTGTTAAACGAATCGCGAATTCAATTTAATTATAAGAGTATTAGATATTGTCTGACATTTTGGACAATGATTACAACTGTTCCAACAATTCCAATGAATATTTAGTCTTTTCATGAGATAAATCAATGCTTTATTATTTACGAATTGCTGTCCATATTATAACTAATTCAAGACATTTGCAAAGCATTTGCATTTCTTGCATACCTTTCCTCATCTGAGCTATTGTTCTCATTTATTCATTCTTATATTCATTTGATTCGACATTAATTTTGTTAATATTTTGCACATTATTTGAAATAATTATTATTAATTAATATCAAATTCTTCTTCAAAATTGAATTAAAATATTCATTCATTGAAAGATTAAATGATTTTAATTCATAGAAATTTAATTAATTTAAATAAAAGAATATTATTTCAATTCAAGGCTCAGTTATAATCTATTTTCAAAATCTTTATAATACTATAGAATAAAGCATTGTTTGGAAAGATATACTCAAAAGGATTTTATAAAATAATTTATAAAAATATTTTAAGTTCAAAATAAAGTTCATTCGACTGTAAATGAAATGTTGTTTAATAAAAGCCGATATTTTTAAGAGCAATCAATGCTTTTAGCGATAATATACTTATAATATATAAGACCAACGAATATAACAACTGGTTATTCAGTTATTCTCTTCTCAACCTATTTATCATTAGGTGTTAGTCTGTGTTCGACTTAATTCAGTGTATTATATGTTTAAGTATTTCATATTTATATCCATTAATGGCTCAAATCATTCAATTGTTTCATCAATTCATTGTTAAATCCAATAATTGTTTTGAAGAGTTGTTTCGCGACTTTAATATTCAATTAATACTAAACATTATATTACGTAAGAATACAGAAGTTCTTTATAAATAATTGAGAATAAAATATGTTTTGAATATCAAAATTCAAGTGAAAAACAGCGAAATTCTAATGGATTTAAAAAAATATTGTTTTTATATTTTTATACAAAACAAAACTTTTTTCTCAGATATAAAAAATATTAATTTGAGTTCGCGTTAAATAAGTTGATTATAATTTGTTTTTTTTTACAAATTAGGCCAAAACATGTTTGACTACCCGAACAAGTCATTGACAGAGCACAGGGCGGAACTGCCTATCCAGCAAAAAAAATACTGTTCTGTATTTCCGAATAAATACCTATTGATTGAAATGAATTTCAATGGCATCACATGTTGTGTTCACCACTAAAACACAACACCCGTCAAACTGGTTGATTTTGAGGGTCAGTGGGGGGACGGGCAGCAAAAGACACACTGATATCATTGCCACAAATGATCGCAAATTAGTTGTGTTTGTAATACGCAGAGAACAGTTATACCATAGTTGAGCAGCACAGGTATGCCATAGTTGAGCACAGGTGTGCAAATGCAAGCATTACTGGCACTACAGCTCTCATACTCTCATACCCTATGAGACTCAACACGATTTGAATCGCAATTTTTCATCAAATTTTCAAAATAAATATTAGTTTTGATTACATTTCAACTAATATTTAAGTAGTTTTTGATTTCAATATAAAATTATTTTCTTTTTATGTAAATAAATATTTAGTGAAAATTGTTTTGTGTTTTCGTTTGAATCAATTGTGTGTGAATTGACTGAATGTATTGACTAAAAATCCGAATATTTGTCGAATGAATCATAAATTGTGTGATAATTACAGTATATATTGAGTAGACTTTTGTGTTATTCATAACAATATGGATAGAAGCAATTCATTCGGGTGTCTCAAATACACCCTGTTATCAGTGAACTTTTTTGGTATGACAGTGGGAATCGCAGGGTTTATAACAGGATTGGCGAAACCCGATGTATTGACCAGGAGTGAAGTGAGTGGCGCTCAACTCACCCTTTGCTCTGTATTCCTCACATTCATTGCATTCATTGGATTTGTCGGTGCTTTTCGACAGCATTTCTATCTGTTAATTATTTATGGAGTTTTCATATTAGTCTCATTCATGTTAAGAATCCTATGGTTAGTGACCTCCTATTGGCATAGAGGCGAGTCATTCATATTGGACGCAAATATCGCCACATCCCTAATGTCGGGCATAATTAAGATCTTGATAATGGTGTTTGCCTTTCTGTTTGCCCTCGCCATCAGAAAAAATATCAATTCTGATGAGAAAGAGAAGAAAAAGAAGAAAAACGTCAAATATATTGATGTCAAGAATCCAGCCTAAAGTCAACTCTGCTTTACATCAATTCTAATAATCATTTTTTGTCTTTTTTATTGAAATCAAGTTTTAAATGAAATATTCTTTACATTTGTTGAGAATCTCTTTTAATAAATATATAATTAATGAGAATTTTATTTATATTTTAAAATTTTGTTATTATTATAAAAATTTCAAACATTCAAAGGTTAACAAATATTATAATAATTTTGACTCATTTTCAATCCTTTCATTTGGTTAAGAGTTTGTTATTTTACTTTAAAAACTCTTTTTTATTATTGTTTTATAAACTTATTTCATATTTTATAACGCATTTC
The DNA here is from genome assembly GCA_034700825.1 of Quadroppia sp. Gr-Ori-00064. NCBI lineage: Eukaryota > Metazoa > Arthropoda > Arachnida > Sarcoptiformes > Quadroppiidae > Quadroppia > Quadroppia sp. Gr-Ori-00064. Next base: position 11,998 of record JAQIXR010000269.1, on the reverse strand, counting down.
ATATAAAATACATTTTTAGATCTCATTAAAGCCGCCAAAAATGTAAATATAATAAAGAAAATAAATATATTTTAAAAGTTCTTTGACTTAATTTTCTAATAAAATAAATGATTTAATTTTAAAGTTAAGGAAAGTATTGAAGAAATTGATTGATAGTTAAAAGAGTATTGAATGACATTGAAGTGAATTCAACAGATTTGACTCTTTTTAAATTCAACGCAAGTATTGATTCATTTCAATAATGTTTATGTGATTTGCAATTATATTGGTTTATAGTTATCGAAAATATTTTATTTAATGATTATCACAAAACTGTTGATAAATTCAATTGAAAATGACTTTTTATTATAATATTTGAGTTTATATTGATATTAAATAAACTAATAAATTGTTTTAAAAATATTTTCTGTCAATAAATATTTGATTCAAGTGTTTAATAAATATAATGATTGTATGAATCAATGATAACCTTCACTATTGAAAAATATTGATCAAAAGTGAGATTTGAGTCCAGTGTTAAACGTGTGAAAGAGTTTGTCATAACTTTAAAGTAAGTCTTAAATACTTTATTATATATTTATTTTGAAAATATTTCATAATATAATTGAATGAAATATTTATTAATACTTTATATAGTCTTAAATAATGTCCAAAAGTGTTTGAAATATTTTTCATACAAAAATTCATTTAAAACTCATTGTAAACGTTTTATCACTCAATACTTGAAAACAAAACCAATTAATGGGTACTGTATTTAAAATAATAGACATTCAGTGAGTTTTGTGACCATTATTACAATAGAATCACAAGTTGTGATTCACAACCCCATACATCCCTTTCCTCTCAAACAATACGAGTTTATAAATTGTAATCAAAATTAAATGTTGAGATTCAATGAATGACTGCTTTCTGGTGTTAAACAAATCCATTATATATTAAATAATAGATTATTTCAAATAATTATATCTAATATTAATTAATGATAACTATTATAACCAACGAATGAATACTGTATTTAATATTTGAAACATTATTTTTCATTTATTTTTGTAAATTTTATGAGAAATTCTAGAGTTATATGTCTTTATGGTTTGATATGATTTGAATTTAACAAAACTTTTGCTTTTCTTTAATTTAATTGAAATATACTTTGGAAGGGATTGAAAATAATGGGTATTTCCAATGAGAGACAATTGTATGATAAATGAAAACTCATTTTTCTTACTCTGATTACTGACGGAAGACATGAGAGAAGACATGAGAGAAAAAATGTTAGTTTAAATCAATTTCATAAAAGTGAACGAAATGTCAATAATCTCTTTAAACATAATTCAAATACTATTTGCAAAGTTTGAGATGAGAATAAAGTCTCACTCAATTCAGGGGTCAATCAATTCATTTGACATTTTTCAACAACAAATTTAATCAATTGAAAGAAAATTATTTAATTAAAGTTTTTGGAAAAAAGTTTTGAATTTACAATTGAAAATGAGGTCAAATTTGATCCAAAAATATGTTTAACACAGAAAGCAATGAATAATTCATTGACTTTTTCTGTAATGATTTACATGTATTCAACTGACGAACGATTATTTAAATTCAATGTTGTTTTCATATTATAATGAATTTCTGACAAACATATCATGAAAATTATGCCTTCATTTCCGGTTTTTCACAATTGAATCCTTAAATGTTTGTCTATTATATACTAAAATCATTTTTAGCAAACATTGCATTTGACCTCAATTTGAAACTTTTTTTATTAATTTAAAGTCCTTTCCTATGAATGAAAAGCGTTATAACAATAATGATTTGATAGGAGAGTGTGATTGAAGGCGAATGAATGGCAGCACCGATTCAGTCGATTTAAGCCATACTGTAGTCGATTCCATAGACTGAGTCCATGGTCTTTATCCCAACCCATAACATTGTGTTGGTATTCCAGACATAGAATAACTGTTGGATCAATAAAAACATGGAATACCAGCACAAGTATTGAGTTCTGGCATGAGTTCAAACTTATGCAATGCTATCAACAAATAGTAAATAAAGTGAGAACTAAATACAACTCTAGAATGCAATCGTTGTTATCATTATTCACTCTATGCTAATGAAAAGCAATTCTTGTGTTGATATTCTTGAGAGTAATTATTGTAAACATTATGAATGAAATGTAAAAACTGAAGCATTGGTTGATTGGATAGAGATATGTCTGCTTTAAAATATAAATATATATTGATTTTCATTAATGTGATGGTAATTGTGTTGAGTATTCTTGTGCTCATATTTGTCCACCAAACAGATAATGATGACTTCGTCGAGAAAGTGCTCATTGGAGTGGCATTAGTGGCCTATTGTCTATCAATCGTTGGGTCCATTGCTGTCGGATTGGAGAATATTTGCATATTATTCACGTATGGAATAATACTGTCCCTCATATTCATCGGTTGTACAACATTTCTGGTGCTCAACACTTTGGACGCTCTCCTCGAAGGCCAACAACAATTGGTTACATTTATTCGTTGTCTTCTGTTGGCAGTGATTGGCGTATCTTCAGTGCAAGTATTGGCCAACTTTTATCTCATTTATGAGATAGTAATGGAAAGGAAGACCAGTCGATACAATCAGTACAGACTGACCACAGCTCTCAATATCGATGAACTTTGAAGTCCAGAAATAATCTCTTATTCAACTGATTCTCTTAAAAATATTCTTACGATTCGATTGATTGTATTGAAAAGACTAAGACTTAATGTGTTCATTGAATTGCAATTTACGTTAACTCGAAATACGATATCAAGTCTAATAACCATAAGTTAACTCAAGTCAGGCATAAGTCATACACATTATTGTGAAGTCACAAAAATAAGTAATAAATCCAAAGCAACCGATCAATTGATTTGTATTATATGAAACTTATTGCCATTTATTACCATCCCTTGCCATCCCTTACCTGAATTCAAATACATTTTCATTCACACAATTTTGGTTCATCTCTTCGAAAGGTTTCTCTTAATTTTGACTTCAAGTAAAGGTATATTAAATGTTCAATGTTTTCATATTTGAATAATTTGTGAAATATGTTTTGAATACAAGAATAGATAATAAGGAAGTCCTTTGAAGCCAATTGTCATTGAATGGGAAGACGAAGAAAGCTATTATTAAATAAACAAAACTCAATGCAAAAGTCAATGGTCTTCGAAAACACTGGAAGTGATAGTTTGAAAATCATTTTAAGTCTCCTTTTACTGATGTTTGCGGTGACGGATCTCTTCTTAACAGCCATTATTGGTCACGAAGTCCTTTTAGCTGCAAATGTCAACAGAGTTTTGCTATCGATTTACTCATTAATATTGATAATTGAAGTAATTGTTGCACTTTTTGTCATATTTTATATCAAATTATTTTATTTAAAACTTTTATTGAGTATTTTAGCCATTGTTTCGATAATATTGAAATTTATTTCTCAAATCAATCTCATTATTGGCGCTAATATTTCAATATTTTTTACTTTTGTTGAATTCATTCTTATTTTATTAATTTTAGCCCCAAATCGATTGAAATATAAGTTTAGTTTTTTATAATATGATTTATTAATTATTATTAAAAATTTTTATTAATGTTACAAATGATTAAACTTTGAACAAAAAACTAAACAATTGATAGAATGAACAAAAAGTATTCTTTGCCTTCAACTTACAAATGGTTAAATAATATGATTGATATATACTATATTTGACTAACATTTGTGATTGTATTCCAAGTATTAATGTATATAAATATTAAAATTAGTTCATATTATATAATAAATATTTAATAAATAAATTGTTTTATTGTCTCTAAAATTGTCTCAATTTATAATAAATTGTTTGAAATTTACAAAACATTAAATCATTTAAAGATTATATTCATTTCTATTCTCAAAATGTTTTATTAAAAGTCATAAAACTATTCAAATGTATTAACAAATCGTATAATGAAACCACAACTACTCCGCCCTCATAGTAACATAGCACCAGTAGTTTGAATGGACACCTGAGCAACCGGACAGCTATACAAACAATTTATATGTATTTGTATATAAAGTGTATAGAAAGACCACTTTTTACTAAACCATTGGGTTTATTGATTACCGGCATATAAAATAGCATTCTTTGAATAGAAAATTTGAAACCATTTGAAAGATTTGAAAAAAAATAATAAATATTTTTAATGAAATTAATTGTAATTTTATTCGACTTTATTTTAATAATTTCTATAAATTTCAATAAAATTTATTGAATATAAGTTTATAATAAGTTCATTGAACTCAAGAATTTGTATATTGAGAACATTGTACAAATAATGTATAGACAACTGATGGCCAGACCTTTTTTGTTTGTATTCTTGGGTCAAAATCTTTGAAAATTTAATACTTTTTGAAATCATTTTTATTATTAAATTTGTATTGGATTACAAAAAGTGTTTATTATTATAGAAATTGAAAACAATTTTTTTGTTTTTGATTTCATAAAAACCTTTGAAAACCTAATCATAAAAACCTTTTAAAATAATATTCATAAAAAGGATTCTTTAATTTTAGAGAATATGTGTGAATGAAATGAACTCAACTTTTCTGATGTTTTCAATTCAAAGACAAACAAAAATATTTATTTAAAATAATCGCATTTTCGCTAATGTTTTCGATGTCTATTAAAAGCTTTAAATAACATATAAATAATATTTTTCAAAACATTTGAATTTTATTTTCAAAAGGTTTACAACAAAATGATTTACAAATAAAATCAACAATTTTTTCATGAAATTCAATACTTTGCAAACATATAAAAATAGTTTTGCTTTTCATTTAAATATCAATTCAAATCATTTGAATTTCATAGCAAAAATCGATAAGAAATACAGTGATTATCGATCGACACAACCCTTACCTGTGATTGCAAACCAATTAGAGACAGGTTATTGTACTGTAGACTGAATTTTATGGCAATGAAAATATTGAAACAATTATTACATAAAAAGCTTTCAATCATTAAAAACGTGATGACAGAGAAGACTAAAATATTATTGTTATGAATGCATAAAATGTTCACTTTTTTCAATTCAATGTCAGATGTGTTGAAAGTTATCCATTAATTATGGAAATGAAAAATTATTCAATTCAACAATGAGTTAATTCGTGAAAATACCCCTAATTTGAGTGTTGGTCGTGAAATGACAGAGTGGACTCTGTGAGGGTGTGCTCTCACAAAAAGTTCATCGATTTCAGTGAACCAACGAAAAGATAATTATTTTTGTCTCATTGATATGAATGGATTGAAAGCATAAAACTTGAATATGAATTGTTTGCCTTATATTGAAAGTGTTGTTTGAAATAAAATGTTTTCGTTTGTCATTCAAAGTGTTTTCATTCTACTTAATTTGGCCTCTCTTTCATTGGGTGTCATTAGCATAATATCGCTTCTATTAGTTCCCGAAGAATACAATTCAAGTGATCGGCAAATAAGGAATCTTTTGATTTACACGATTTTGTTTGTGATTGTATCGAAGATAGGAATAATTGGGTCTTATTTTATGTGCAAACTTTGCTTAATATTGTATACAACGATAATGTGTTTATTCATTGGTTTCAATTACATTACTTGGTTCCTATACCCGGCACAGGCACTCATCGACGCTCCCATTCAATTCATTTTACTGACCTCTCTCTTCGATTTGGTTGAGTTGTTTTGTGCCCTTTACTTGATATACACTATAAGGAAAGAACATATACTCAACAAAACCACTCCAATGAAGACAATCGATAATTTGGAATAATTGATAGCAAACTATACCATGTCTTTCAACTTCTTGTGCACCAATCAATCAATTGAAACAACAATCGATTTCTTGTTTCAGCTTTAATTCAATTAATTAATACAATTCATTGAATACTTATTTACAAACTATTCATGGATTCAAACCTAATTCTAATGAATTTCTTATAAATGTTTGCATTTTATGTCACAAATATTTATATCAAATATAATATACCAATAATTATAATTGACATTGGTCATATTAGTCATGGGATAGGTGTTTAAAAGAATAATTTATTTTATTCTTTAATAATTTCTATAAATATTCTTAATATTAATACAAATATTGTAAAAGAATTTGATTTAATTGAATAAAAATATTTCTCTCTTTTTATACTTGACTTTCTTTAGTATTAATATCGCTATCATTACTCGAGTCTGAATTCCTGTTGTTTTCATCGCGAAAAAGCAAAAGACGAATCATTTTCATTAATTGTTGTCTCAATTGTCGTTTTTTCAATGAGCCCCCGGCGATGACAGAGAGGGCCAGAGTGACTGCTATTGATATAATGGCCCAATCAGGCAATGGAGTCGAAGATAACATTCCTATTCCTGAAATCAATCAAAATCTTGTGTATAATATTCAGTGATATCAGTGCTAACCTAAGCCTTGAATACACTTTCCATTGAATTTTCTGGCGCTCAGACATTGACAGCGACCAAAAGTACACGAAGAGTCACCAAATCTGGACAAACACTCGTCACTCGAATGACAATATATTGTCCGACCTTTCGATTCAAACGATTTAATTATTGACAAACGTTTGAAAAATACAAACAATACAAACATTTCATATTTGTCTGCATTGAAGACAAATCACATTCGCATGTATTGTATGTCATATCACAGACACTATGCTTTGCGTTGCAATCTTCATGTGTTGAACAATTTTGATTCAAATTAACTGATTTCATACAATTCAATACAATTATAACATTTTATATCATTGTCTCAATTCATATCTTACGCAAAACTTTGTTTTGTTCGTCAAAGTCTTCAAAATCAATGCTATTATCTATTGAATCAATGGTCGAGTTTTGTGTGACATTGGAGACAATATTCTCTATATTTTGACAAATGATTGAAATTATAAGACATGTGTTAAATAAAATTATTGTAAAGCTATTGAATCGCATTTTCAGACCAAATAAAAAGTTTATTCATATTAATAAATAAATAAAAATTTGAAAATTATTTATAATTTAGTTTTAATGAAATGTTTATAAAATATCATTCGTTATGAGATCGGAAATTCATCACTGATTTCATCATAAATTTATGAACAACAGAGAGAAAGAGGAAATATTTATTTAGGTTATCATTATTTCCAAAAAGATCCTGAAGTTTAACCCATTATAAGTGACATTGCTATCAAATGAACAAATCATTTGATTTTATTTATTGATAATTCCTTGAATGTATTTCTATTAGAATTGGTAGCAATTTCTTTAAATATTCATTTGACAATTTGAGCAAGATCATTTAAAACAACTTTTAAATTTTATTATAAGTAAAAACTTAAATATAATTATAATTACAAAATAATGTTAAGATTTAAAAGGATGTAATAAATCAAAAAAAGGCTAAATTTAAAACTTTGTATTCATTGCATTTTAAGGCCAGTTATTATAGGAATTATTATTGGGACTAATATTCAAATATTGTTCACATTTTATACAAATTCACATCAACTATGATTTCACTCAAAATGTTAAGTGATTTTTAAGCTGAAATTTAATTATAAAATAAGAATATTCTTTAAAGTTTTGAATGACTGATATATTTTAAAATATTCAAGTGTTGTGCGAATGCCTGAAAAGAGGGAATCAGTTCTGAAGAGGAATCAAATGAAGCAAAATAGAGATCATAGCCATTGCTATAGAAACTAAAACTCATTTTCACCGAATCTATGGCTATATTTCAATTGTATCAACACTTTGTTTGAGGTGTGAAACAGATATCCATCGCATATATGGCAACACTTATGGCAAAAGTTAAACTATTTATCAATTAATTGAAGTTCAAAAGAGTTGACAACTTTTGTACTGTATGTGAGAATGTCTTTAACAAAAACTCAAATTCTTATGAAATATACATTAATTATAATAAATATAATAATAATATTTTTGGTAACACTGGAACTGATTCGCGGTTTACTCATAATCAATGATTCGGATTATTTTGAGTCATTGTCCACAAAGTCTTTGACAATCAATACGACGAACTCTACGACAACTGTCAAAGAAAAGAGCATTAAATTGATTGTGGACTCAATTATGCGATACTTTAGCGCACTGTTGGGTTTGTGGGCCGGAATTAAACTTGTTTTCACAGTTTTGATTATTTATGGCATTCTATTGATTATATCACTCGTTGTCAGCATTGCTGTCGGTTTGGGATCTCCACCACTTGGCTATGGATCTGACTCTCAATTGTCATCAATCAGTATCTTTAATACATTTATCGGCATATTCTTAGCGCTGTTGGCCTTTCGGTTGGCCTGTATTACAAAGACTGGTATCGAAAATATTGAGAACGAGTCTGAAGTTGAAGAAGAAGAACAAAATCAATGCGAAATCGTTTAATTCAGAGCTCTTTTCATCTAATAATATGTAAAGTATAACAAAATTCTAAACTTTTTACAATTGGTTGAGTTCTAACACTTCTGACAAGAAATTAATTGAAAATTTTATTTCTTATGACTGAAAGAGAATAACATTGTATCAAATATTCTTGAATTCAATGACATTACAGTATCTTATTTTTACCAATAATGACAACAAAGTTTCAAAACTCTTGGATTCAAACAAATAATTCTATAAATTCTAAAAATAGAAAATGCATTCAATTCTAACTCTTTGTTGAGTTCAATAAATGTTATAAAATTAAATAATTTATCAGACAATGAATTTTCGATGAAATGAGAACAAAATCTTTTATTGCAATTCATTTGGGAATTCTTTGATTTATTTCTCTTTTATATATATTTTTATCGTTTTATTGCCAAAAAGAAAATTTTATTTGTGTCAAACAAATCACTTTTAACTGAAGACAGTATTGAATAAAATTTATATTTTAAATTATAATAAAATTTTCAAATGTTTAATATTTCACACTCTTTTGGCTAAAAAATGCACTCATTTTTAAGTTAATTAAAAATTAAATATAATATTCACTTAAAATCAAAATTTCAATTCTTTGTTTTGAGGTTTTGAATGTTTTTCATTTAATTATTGATAAATAAAATCAATTTAAAGCAAAAAATAACTCATCTTTTGATGAATTCATCAAAAGATCACTTAAGAGATTGTTTTGAAAAGTCGAGCGAAAACACTATTTTGATTTGAGTCTAAAAAAAGATAATCTATTTTTGAAACTCAAACCCAATTTTTTTATGACAGAATCTCATAAGAATTCAAACCTTCAAAGAATAGTGAAGTGTTTGATAGCGAAGAGACAATAAGATGTCTACTTATGTCACACCAAATGTTATTAAGCGTTCATTACTTATAATAAATTCATTCATTTTCATCATTGGGTGCTTTATATCAATCGTTGGGATCATTGAAATCATTAATTTAAGAACAAATCAATTTGAATATGACTTGAAAGATGAGTCACAAAAACTACAACTTTTCAATTACTCCCTTTCCTCAAACTTTACGGCTGTCATTGAGGACCGATTCCCCAGCACTGGTGCTCCCAGTGTTATATTCATATTCGGTGTCATCACAATCATTGTGTCAGTGCTGGGAATAACGGCCACCACTAAAGAAGAAGTGAGACTTTTGTCATCATATTCTATATCATTAGTGATGGCATTCTTCGTCAGATTTGTCTTTTTCTTCGCCACTGTCTGTATGTATGCCTTCACTATAGACCACAATCCGATTCGAGTGACGACACTATTGAGTGCTATCATCGCTACCATTGAATTACTACTTGTGCTCTTTGTCTGTCGTTTCGTCAAATTAGTCAAAATAGGAGATCATCGACAGATACAACACATCCACAGTTCATCCGATTCTTGATTTTGCCATTAATTGAAAATGTGTTAAACTTTGCATTAATTTAATTAAAATGTTTTATAAATGTTTTGTTACTATAATGTCATTCAAGTCATGAATAATGAAACAAATTTTCAAAATTAATGAATGGCCTGAATCTCATCCCTTTCCCCAACTTCACGCATCCGATATAAGTTGAGACGGACTGTCTCCAATTGAAGAATTGTTGCCATAGATACTGACATTTAGGATGTATTGCCAGCTCTGCCTCTCATCCAAACTCCAGATTCAAGAGTTGAAGATATTTTTGAGGTCGACATCAAAATAGAGATGAGATTACTATATATTAAACAAATATTGTTCAAAAACAAACCATTTATTGTTTGTTGTGTTTGTAATTGATTTTAATAAATCTCATTGAATGTTAAGAATCAAAGGTTTGAATAATTGAACGAAAGATGTCTTTGAAAGTAGTTTCTGTAAAGACAGTGAAGGCTGTGATTGAGTTCGTGGCCATAATATACTTCATTGTCGGCGCGTTTGTATTCTTGGGAAGTCTTCTACTCTTGTTATGGGCATCAAAGCCCTTCACGAGCATCAAAGCCGGGTCTTATATGATGGCCTCATTCGCAGCCATCGGGACAGCGCTCATTGGTTTCATCGGCGCCTACACTGAAAACTTTTGTATGACTATGGCTTATGGAGTGCTAATGGTCGTGACATTCGCTATGAGGACCATATCAGCCCTCGTTCTCCTGAAGATCACAGGCATTCCATACGAAACAGAGATCCCGGCCATTCTGCATGGCTTTCCAGGAACTTCCATCGTCTACATCGAACTCATCTATGCCTTAATAGAGATAATGCTATCTCTCAGTGCTTTCTATCTTTCGTGGGCTATTCATAGGAAGGAAACATTGATTCAATTGAATCCTCAATACTATTATACGGCAACTAATTATGAATCTCTTCACTCAAACTCGAGTCTTATATAGGAATTAAAATAAAAATAGATTCAAATCAACTGTAAATTTATTTAATTATTTTGTTCTTTAAATAGTTTTGATTGTCTCTAAAGAGAGACAAATAGTTCCTATTTTTTAGATTTCGTTTTAGAGTTAATAATATAATTGATTTCAAAGTAATTTATTGTAAAACTTATCAATAAATAGACATTTGTCACATAAATGAACACTTCAGTGATTTTCTAAATATTTTTTAACCTAATTTTTAGACAATTTTTAAACAAAATTTCTCTTAAGTATTATTTCAAAATTCTAGAGGAAATTAACAATAATTTTCCCAAAAATTTTAAAAATGAGGATATTTTACATTTTATTAAAAGATTTTTCTTAATTTATAGTATTTTATAATTTTATAATAAGTTTTAAAATGTTTTAAATACACTCATGAAAGTTTCATGGTCTTATTGGTAGATCTGTATCAATTTATGACGTTCAAATTTGTAACTTTTTATGTCTACTAAAACACATGAAAAGTATAGTTATAACTGTTATATAAAAAAGTACTAAACATATAGATTTGTAGAAACAGATCAACCATTAAGACCATCAAATTTTAGGTACAAATCTAGAATTATTTGTGACTTTTTATGTCAACTAAAACACATGAAAAGTATAGTAAAATCTGTTATATAAAAAAGTGCAAAACACAGAGACTTGTAGATACAGATCTACCAATAATCCATGAAACTTTTGTGAGTGTATTTTATACGAATATAATTTTCCTTCAAAATCAAAAACATTTTAAAATTGCTTAAAACCTAAACTCGATTTCAAACTCAATTTTTTTCATTTTCTTTACAAAATTATTTTGAATTGAAATTCATTTCATAAGATATTAACAACTTTTGATTTTTAATAATTAATCCTAAACTAAACTAACAATAATTTCCAATGATTTTAAAATTATAATTATTTTATATTTCATTAAATCAATGAAATGAATATAAGTTTATAATATATTTTGAGCAAATATTACCACAAAATGAACACTACTTTCGAAATCAATTTCAAGGTTTAGTAGTTTTGAAATAAAATAACAAATCATCAAAAAATGATAAATAAAATCAGAGAGAGAGAGAGAGAGAGAGAGAGAGAGAGAGAGAGAGAGAG
>JAQIXR010000268.1:0-35725 GCA_034700825.1 Quadroppia sp. Gr-Ori-00064 | reverse complement strand
ATTATGCTATTCTATTTTTGTACCAGGCTCAATTTTTTACGTTATTTGTCTAAATTCTCGATTTTGCCGAGCTTTGGATATGACTGTTGAGGAACTCTTCAAAAGTGTTTCAATAACTTTATATCAATTTTATCGCCAATAATATCATGTAATCTTTACAACCGTCTATTGTTTGGCACAATATATCATTGATTTCGCCGCACATTCTCTCCATTCCTATTATAGTTTGCTTTTGCATTTGTGTTGAGAAATGCCATAATATTTGAGTATTTGATGACTCATTGACTCAATTAAATGAGAGATAACTTTGAAATATATTTGCAATCATTTTTGAAAAGTTTATTCGTTAACAAATCAATGATAGGCTGACATTGATTTAAGATTTTTCTAAAACATTACTTTCGCTCAAATTGTGGTCAGTTTTATGATTATTAATATGTATTGTAGACATTGGATGTAGGCGTTGAGGACAGGGATAAAGTGTAATGCATTGAAACGCATCGCTAAACAGTTACTCATTTGCTTAACGCTTTCGTGAGTTCGTTGTCTTTCATATGAATCATAACTTTCTATTGTATTGCAATTTAAACATTATTTTCATGTAATTCATTACAAATATTATAACTATTTTTTTACACAAGAATTTCATTTGTTTTGAGATTAATTTTTGCATTTATTTGTTCTTCAGCTCAATCACACATTTCCTGATCCAGAGTTTGAAGAAGGAGTTAAAACTTATCGACAGGAATGGCTGCCAGAAATTCCAGTCCCTTCTGAAGAAATGTTTCAACAGATAAGTGTAAGGGAAATGAAATTCTTTGAATAGAGATTTGTGTCAATGAGTGCTAATTATCATATATTGTTTTTCATGCCTTCCAACAGCTCGAGGACTCGTTCACTCAGGCCTATGAATACATCCAATACTTTGCTGTGGGTTTGGAACAAATACTGTTGGATCAGGTCTTACACGACGGAAAGATGACCCAACAGTTCAAAGAAGTGGAATACGATTTGTTTCAACTTCTGTGTGAAATACAACTGGGAATGCATTTGCAAAACTTTAAGCCCAGGGATGATATCTTGAGACAAGTGATGTCCCATCAGTATCGCGACATCAATGAGGCCTCGCTGAGGAATCTTCGGGATTACCTGATCCTAAGAGACTATATCTCTGCAAACAATTACATTGCTCAGTTGTTCTCATACCTCAAGTCCAGAGTTAGGATCGAATCGATGGACAATTAAATGAGACATTTTGTTGGGCGCTATATTTGGTGCCAACACTTGTGAACAATTGATTCAAATTCTGTTCTCTTTATTTCTATATGAAATATGTTTTTTTAAACTGTGATCTCTTTCTCTGATATTTATTTGTTCTTCATTTCATTAATTATTATCTCATATTTGTTTGGATTTGAATCCAATGATGTTTTTGTTTAGAGTATGTTTTGGCAAACATTACAATAAGAGTCCAAATCTATTGATTATATAATCCTTTCACTAATTATTCCACAAAAAGTTGTTGTTATGAATAGAAAGGGTTAATAACTGCCAGTTATTTAATATTTTTTTAATGGTATTCCTATGTATTCATTGTTAAAAGTGTTACAAAAAAACCACTACTTATTCCTGTTTAATGAATTGTAAAAAATATTTTCATTACAAAAAACACAATTATTTATTCAAACACAAACTCATCCAACTTTCATAACTCCGTCCTTAACTTAACTTAACTTATTGTTTATTTGTTAATGAATTGTCTTTTGAATATTCATTCATTTATTTAAAAAAGCAAAAAAGTATTAAATCTTATGTAAATGTATAAAAAATATTATTTATTATTATTTTATTTTATTCAAAACGAAATTTAATTTTCGATAAATAAATAAAACGTTTGAAAAACTTGTAAAAAAAATTAAATAAATAATTAAAATTCATTTAAAATATAATTTTTTACAAAAGTTTGTTCAGAAAATAAATGTATATTTGGTCAAAATCATTGTGCGAATGGCCTGTCCTGCGGGACGTCGGGTAATATATGGGACGGCCTTTTGATCTGAAGCTCAGTCTATGCGAAGACACAATCTATCGACCGATCCCTCAATTATTGAACTAAATTCAAAACTGAATCGTTTTTTGTGCGCAAATTCACTAAACGTCAAGAATTTTGTATTAGAGTTAGGTTTTGACGCCCATAGAAGTCACTAATTGGACGGTTCGCTCGCGGAAGAAGTTATTCATATTCGCCAACAAAACGATTGAACTCTTCATTATCTGACAGTCGAGAACGGCTTTTCGGGAACAGATAGCACTGTCTGTTATGGTCTGTGCCATCACTCGATCCGTCAGATCCATTGATTTGAGGTCAATGTTGAGAGCAGTCATCAGTTGATTGAAAATACACATCAAGTCCTTGAGGTTCACTGCGATCGTCATATAGTGTTGGGCCAGTCGTCTCGAGTGGATTATGGGCTTATGCTGTGAAAGGGGAACATCCAGTGCCTTATGAACTGTGCAATTATGATGGCTATAATTGAGCTGTTTCTGCCATATTAGGAAAGTATGTGCCGTTTGGTTCGTCAACGATGTGTACATCCATTCAATTGATTTCAATAGACTTTTACTCTAAACAATCAAAACATTTATTTAAGATTATATTTAAATAAATAATTAATGAAATGCCAAAACAATCCCAAAACAAGTGAAAGTCTAACTTTGAGTCATGTTTGAGGGCTTAGTATCGAAAGCACAGCACGTATACAATGGGCTAAATATATTTTATCCCCTTTTACTGACTATATCTCTATGTGTGAAATGCGAACATTTGGTTCCGACCCCTTCTTTAGGTTCATTCGAGGCTTTCCATACGATTAGGAAAATTAATTGAATAAAAGTCTTGTGACAGTTTGGGTGAAAGCACCTGTTGTTGGGACGGTAGGCACAGCCAGTCTATTACAAGGCTGACTGAAATAAGATAATGATTTGCCTTTCTTATAATTATAGCGTTATATCGACTATAATGAGGGAAAGACACACAAAAACATGTAAGCCTTGTTAGGGTCTAATATGCTCTCAAGTCCCCCAACAATCGATTTAATGATCTTTTAATCATTGGTTTTAAGCGATTATAAGATTTTATTTCTTATGACTTCTATAATGTATTTTTTTGAAAGAGTTTAGGCATTCGTGTAATAAGACATACATTGATTTGATCCCCGTTTGGGACGTTTGAGACGTCAGGCAAACGTAATTGAGTGCACTCTTCTATCAGGTTCTGTAATATCAAAGTTATGTTACATATAAGCAAAATGTGATCTTTCGAGTGATAAGTGGAGAACAGGTAAGGGATGGTGCAATGGAAGAGTCCAATTGCATGACAACAGCCGGTGCTGTGCCAGAGCCAGTGCCAACTTACCATTCGGATGACATTGGTGGCTATGCTCTGCAAGAATGTCGATTTGGTAATCAACTCACGAAGTAATGTCAGTCCAACTTTGTTTCCAGGCGTACCCATCAGTCCTGTCAGTTCACTGTCAGCGATGTCGTCCAAACTCAGGTATGCCCTACGAGGCTCTGGTTGTAGATGACGTTTGTCCAGAGCGCAGGGATTATGTAAATCATGGTTTTGTATGGTCTCTAATCCTGACGAATAACTCAATAAAATGATTGTTATTATCAAAAAAACTTCGATTCGTTTCCTCAAGAAATTCATTTTTGTGGAACTGATTGACTCTGAAACTGTCGAACTGTCGACTCCTTCACAAACTTTAGAGGAATGTGAATGAGTTTTAATATTTGTGCTCTTGTGTGGAATGTATACTATTCTTGTATGAGCTGTAGGAGCGGTTATTTTAAACTATCCATTGGGAATTGGATGGACGGACGACAATAACTCTCCCTTTCAGTTGAAATAAAAGGGAAACTTATTGTCTACCGTCCATCCAATTCCCACCACTGGTTAGTTAGTTTAAAATAACCGCTCCTTCAGAATAGCGTACATTCCAGACCATAGCACACATATTAAGACATTCCTCAAGACATTCAACAAAAATCATATTTTTATGAAAACCATATTTTTTATGCATTTTTCAAAACAGATAACATTAATCAAAGGGGTGTCATATCATGATATCCTGGGACACGTTGACACCGTTCAGGGGAAACACTTCAAGGTGTTTATGAGAGGTAAACATTGCTGATGAGAGAGAGAGAGAGAGAGAGAGAGAGAGAGAGAGAGAGAGAGAGAGAGAGAGATAGCAGTATTGTTTTATTCATCTCAAACACATTCATGTTCTTTTGCCGGTGCTTTCGTGTCATCCCGTCCCAGGGTATGGGTCGGTGTTTATGGCAATGTTTGACGAAAGACAATAAAAAGTTTTCATAATTGTTAAGAATAATAGAAAAGTTGAAAATTCATTCATTTATTTAAATTTGATTATAATTTTGAAATAAATTTAATTTATACGTAAATTCCGTTTCTCTCAAATGAATATATAATATATTAATATTATATTCATTTTTCTCTTATTTTTTAATTTTTGAATTAATATTATTTATTAAACCGTATAATGAATTAAAACTTATGTAAATTTTGCCGCAATATTACATACAGTCTTATATTCAATATTCAGATCATTGTCACAAATGTTGCGATAATTTGAAAACTATTTCATTAAATAATTATAACAGAAATCATAATTATTTTGATTTGTTTGAAGTTTTTAATTACAAGTATTAATGTCATAGCGTTTTGTTGAGCGAATCAATGAATTATCTATGAATTAAAAGAGAAAACAATGAGTCATTTTCACGACTTGAAACGACTTGCATATAATTGGTCTCAAATAAGTCAATCTTAAGTGAGATCTATTGACAAAATGTAATCGATTTTTGCAATTTTTGTTTGAAAACAACTAAAGAATTTTAATTATTAAATAATTATATTTTAAATATGATTTTAAAAAACTATTTTTTTTAGTAAAAATCATTGCAATAAACGTATTAAACACGCCTTCCTATCGACACCAGAAGGTCAGAGAAGTGCAAAACTTGTGATAAATGAATGAATTTTACAAATGTTTTTCAACACAACTTTTATTGTAAATTCAATACAGATTTAAATTTTGTTGTTTTTTATATATAATAAAAATAAATTTGAATGATTCGGATCAGTTAGGAATGATTGTCCGATAAGACATTAAAATATTAAAAATACTTTTATAACATTGACGTCAATTCAATTGATATTTCATTCACGTGTTTATTGTTTTATAAAATTGTATTATTTTTAGAAATTAGGGAAAGTTTTTCTATTTAATTAATTTCAAAAAAAGGTATAAATAGACACTTTGTTCGCCCCTTAATTTCTTATACAATTATTCATTTTTATAAATCTATTTAAAGTTATGAACAAATATTTTTCCTTTTATTGTCTCATTTATTTCAAAAGTTTTTCCCATTTTTGTAATTTGTCTTTTAATTAAAAATTGTCATAAATTAACGAAAAATATATTTCTTTATATATTGTAAAACATTATATTTTATTATTCTTACCTTCATTTTAAATGCTTTTGATAAGTATAACAAACCCGATGAGCACTGGGATCACAACCAACCGAAATACGCATTATAACTATGACTGTTGTTTGCATTTTTGACTGACATTGAGTTAAGACATCAATTGTCGGCTCATTTGAATTGAGGGGAAATTCCAAGTATTCATAAAATATCTGATTTTCTGTTTATTAAATGATGAAAGAGGAAAGGGATGGCATGGCCTCAACCACTCAATTATTAAGGCTATGTACCTGGGTGGTCGACAGTCAGTCGGCTGACTTCTCTCTTTACCCATTCAATAGCACCCCTGTAGGTGCAAACGGAACGGCAGATCGGATCACATACAAAGAAAGTATGTTTGGTTTGGACTGATTAAAGAAGTTATAGCGGCTTAGAATGCCGTAAGCGATGCCCCCCTGGCCTGTAATGTCCACTTTGGTGGACTGAATGGCAGCCAATGTTTGGGCCAATGATTATATGTTTGAGTTATGAATAGTTTTGACCATTCATTCAAATAACAAACAATTCTTTAAAAACCTTGCGATTGATATCACCTTTGGTTTGACTATTCGTTAATTGTGTTTATTTTACGTTCCTTTCCCTACCATTCCATCCTATGCCTCACAATGACATTCATTCATTAAATACCTTTTTATCGATTGTTTAAATAAAATCTCAAAAATATTGTTGAATTTGTTAAACGATTTTTGTTTGTTTCCGATTATTTTTAGCTTAATTTCCTGAAAAGCTTTCAATTGTCAATACATTTAAATTTTATTCAATCTTTAGATAACAGTTAAATGAGTTTTACTTTTATTTTATTCACAAATTGGTTTAGTTTTTATCGAGTCTTCACTGTAGAGCACATCTCACAAACAGGAAAGACATTTTGCTCTGATTTCAAATAGGGATACCCAAGGAGTCCATCAGGTGGGAGGATATGGTGGTTGTGATTGTTATGTCAACAAATCTCAGACACAATACTATTGATAGAAAAAATAATAATAAGTTAATCAATGGTTTGCTTAAAATGAATTTTCATTAGTTTTTCAGTAATTTTAAATTCTCTTAAATATAATGTTTTTTGTGCTATTCGTAAGGATTTTGCATTTGATGTCATTTTGAATACATTATAAATTTCAACAAAATTGATATTTTTATGAAAACCATATTTTTTTGCATATTTCAAAATAATCTCATTTAACATAACATTAATAAAAGTGGTGTTTATGCGAATGTTTGCTGAATGACAACAAAAAAGTGATGTTTTTGATAAATAGCGATAAGAAGAAAAAGTTCAAAATTCATTCATTCATTCATTTCTTTAAATTTAATTAATTTTATTTAATTTAATATATTTTTTTGAAAATAAGATAAAAATCAAATAATTTATTCTTGAATTCCGTTCTCCCAAATGAATGCATTGTATATTGTATTCATTTCACTCATAAACCGTATAATGAAATATAATTTAATGAATTTTGTCCTTATATTACATATAATTAATTTATATTTCAATATTCAGACCTTTGCCACAAATATTGCTTAATGTAAAAACAATTTATGAATAATTTTTTAATATCTCAGAGATTATAACAAAAAATCATTCAAAAGTTATTTTGATTTCATCGGAGTTTTTATTACTAGTATTAATGGCAAGCCTTTTGTTGAGCGAATCAATCGATTATCATATAAATTAAATGAGAAAATCGTTGAGAATTTTCACGATTTGTAAACTTAATAAAAAAAACTTTGACTCAATTGGTCTCAAATAAGACCTATAATTAATGATATATTAAATGAGAGATTCCAGGGGTAAGAATCGATATTTGTTGCAACTGTTTGTAAATGTTTTTGATTATTATTTTTAATTTTACCAAATGTTCAAAAAATTCATTTATATTAATATTACTAAAAATGTTTTATTTCTCTAATTTTAAAATACTTTTCATTCAAACTCTTATTCTTCTGAAGCAAAAATCATTAGAATATTAAACAATAAATAATAAATACAAAAGATATTAAACACGCCTTCCTATCGGCACCAGAAGGTTAGGGAAGTGCGAGACTATTTGAGTGAGAAATAAATGAGTTTTACAAATGATTTTTTCGACACAACTTTTGCTGTAAATTCAATAGAAAGACTGAACACAAAAATGAGAGCGAATTGCAATTCAACCGAAATGTTGTTATTTCTAAATATATTATTACTAAATATTCAGTGTTTATCGGCTACCAGTGCTCTAGAATTATATGCGCAGTCATGTATCACATAATAAAACGATAGATTCTGTGAGTTCTTCAATAGTGAGCACAGAATTCCTATATTCTGTTGGAGTGACTGTTGAAGAATGTGCTGCACAGGCATACAGTGCATACTCTCCAGACTAGAACTCGTTGACAAACAGATCGCTTGCATTGAAATGGTTTAGAAAGAGAGCGAACAATAAGTTTGTTTTCAGAGACAAATACTTAAATGAATTACAAACCATTCATACCATAGAAAGTCAATCCGATTGTTCATCGATGCGATCGCAGTCAAAGTGACTGTCGTTTAATCTGTTCCAGTCGTACAACAAATTTTTCGTTCACAAACACAACGATTCTTTCGTTGACTGAAACACAAAAAGCACTCAAATCTTGAGATTTTATGAATTTTGAGAATGAAATCAATTTTATTGGACATCGCAATGAATATTGAAGTGATTACACAAAACATTAACAATTCAATTGTGTATGAATTGAAGGATAACTTCCAATCGGAACCATTGGATGACCAAAATTGGTGGCATAAATACTTTAAGACAACTCTTGAAGACGTGACCACAAAAGACATTGTCTTCCGTTCAATCGGAGCCATTGTTTGTATTTTAATTATTTTGTCGACACTTTTTGGCAATATTTTAGTCATAGTCGTTGTGACAAAATTCCATCGAATGAGGACTGTCACCAATATTCTGTTGGCCAGGTATGCAATCAATACCATTAACTCTATTGTATATCTATTAACCAATGCAATCGTGTCCACAGTTTGGCATTTAGTGATATAACAGTGGCCTGTCTGGTCATGCCCTTCACAATCATCTATGATTTCATACGATTCTGGCCCTGGGGTACCATTGCCTGTCACTTCTGGATATCATGTGATGTCATGTGTTGTACCGCAAGTATTTTACATCTCTGTTGTGTCGCTATTGACAGGTATGGCCACTAAAGGCACTATCACTATATCATTGTTTTATTTGATTTGCAAAATTTCAAACAAATTGTGATTACATTAGATATTGAGTTTCAAAACAATTCACTTATATTTCACAAGTTTTCTCAAAAATAATATTCATTATTATCTCATGAATTGATAACTCATTCGTTTGTACAATAAATGCATTTTTTGTGATCAAAAGCAAATGAATTATTAGTTTATATTTTAATAAAGTTAATGCAATCAATTGACAGGTGGTCTCAAGGGTTATATACAGTATTTGTGATGTTTTCATAAATAAAAAAAAATACTTTTAATTAATTATAACTATTAAATCGATTAATGAATAAGTGAACTAAAGATCAAAAATGTTTTTATTTTTTATGATTTGGTAATTATTTTGAATGAATGCCAATAAAAATCACTCGAAGAATAAAATTATAAATTTTTTGAAAACACTTTTCAATAGAAAATGAATTATATTTATATGTCTAACGAATCATAAAATAAATGTTTTCATAGATTTCATTGCATTTATATAATCTTTGATTGGGTTTAAGAAACACATAAAACATAAGTGTTTCCTAAAATTGGTTTGAATTTACTTTTCGAGATTTTCTCATAAGTGGCAGAAATTCGACACTATTTTTAGGCTTCAATCGATTCCATACCAAAGAAGATATAGAACTTTGACTTTTCTTACATTTCTTACATTCATGTCATAGAAAAATATGATTTGAATTCTAAATGAAGTAATTTTTGAGT
Source organism: Quadroppia sp. Gr-Ori-00064 (assembly GCA_034700825.1). Taxonomy (NCBI): domain Eukaryota; kingdom Metazoa; phylum Arthropoda; class Arachnida; order Sarcoptiformes; family Quadroppiidae; genus Quadroppia; species Quadroppia sp. Gr-Ori-00064. The sequence continues at coordinate 26,202 of JAQIXR010000268.1, read as the reverse complement.
TTATATTTAATATTTCACATTCAATGTTATGTTGAGTGAAGTGAGTATTCATTCATAATGTTGTCATTTTTGCTTTACTTCTCACTCAATTGAACACAAAGTAACTTATAATCAAATCCGAAGATAACATATTTATGGATCACTTAGTCTTAAAAACAATTTTATTTCAAATTCGTTTCTTATAACTAATATTGAATATTAAAAGTTAACGAAAATATATGAAATTAAATATAATTTTGTTTTGTTTTGATTAAAGCAATGAAAAACTTATATAAGAATTGGAAATAAAATTTCATTTATCTTTCATTTGCAAAAAAAAATATTTTTAATTAAAATAATTATATTTTTATTCCGAGAAAATTATCTAACAATTTGCTATACTCTGTATTTTTATTGATTTTATAGCAAATATTCGATAAAACCACAAAATATTTGAATAGTAAATATTTGAGATTTATTTCACATTTTATTTGAAATATTTTCAAATACAAAAATTCAAATGAAATTCACTTTCATTTCAATGATATATCGAATCTTATTTCAAATGCAAATAAATTCAAACATAAAACCAGAAAATCTGTATAAAAGAGTAAAGTAATTAAGGGTATAATACAGTAAACCAAAAATTATCAAAAACTTTGATTGTATTGAATATTATCTTTTGAAAAGTATTTCAAATATTTGTAAATTTAATGCAAAGATATTTGAATTAAGTTTTGAAAAATGCAAACATATTTATCACTTTGTTTTGTTTGAATTCACAATAATTTTCACTTATATATTGAATATGTTTTAGACTTCTTTGCATTCAAAATGTTAAATACAATCGCTTTAGGGATAAAAAAATTCAAATCATTATTTTCACACAAAAAATTAATTCCATTTTTTTAGAATATTATAAAAGTTATGTAAATCAAAATAATGTGAATTTTCACAAAACCATTGATAATATGGTATCAAATGATGACTTCTTTTCTCATATACTGTATGTTATTAACAATACTTTATATTTTCACATAATTTGAGTTAATTCATAATTTTGATGATTTTTTGTCTTATTAGCCGTAAAACATTCAGTAGTAGAAAATGAATGCTTTTCACAGTTTAAATAAATATATATATATTTGTAATCTATTAATAAAACAAATATAATATTAATATTTATTCTAATATTCATCACATTTTGAATATGATTTCATTTCATGAAAAAGCTTTTCAAATGAATTAATGAATAATAGTTTTTTTTGTAATTATTTTGTGTTCAAATTAGAAGAAATATAACATTTATATAAAAATGAGCCCAAAATTGTGGTCCAATCGCTGTTTCATTGCTTTACTAATACATAATCAATAATAAAACGTCTTATACTATGCCATCAAATAGTTGCTCAAGACTTGAGTCAATTGATTCAAACAGTTTTGATGTCGAGAATAAGGAAACAAATGATTCATTGGATTAGTTGTGAATCCCATAATAATTCATGTTTTTTAATGTCTGTCTTTTGGCACAACTTTTATACAGAATTTGATAACTATATTATCAGTAAAGACAAAGTCTTCATTCAATTGTCAATTTAGTGGAAGAAGTGATTGGTTTTGATATCACAACTCGGATCACATGAATATTGAGAATGTTTTTCACAATTATTTTTGAAATAAACGATTGATTCAATTATATGAGAAATACAAACATAAATCTAATGTTTAATAAATATAGCGTTAAATTCAAAGACTTGTTTCACGCGAGAATTCAAATAATAATAACCTAATGTCAGACAAGACATAAATATATGAAAAATTGATTTATTTTTCTTTGAAACGAAATTCAATATTGAGTTAAATCGGGAATATTTGTCAAAAACAAAGTTAAACACAAACTTAAATACTATAAAATCTTATGATTTATTCCTCTTTAATGATCTTATTTAATGGTTATTCATATAATTTGTCGTCAAAATAGACATTCAAAACGAGAGACCTTTAAATATTGTTGAGCTCTTCCACTAAATAATGACTTTATTTGACTCAAAATTTTATGATATATTCAAACAATTCACTAATGGATCAAAAACTTAGAAAATCTTTTCAAAGTTAAAAATAGTCTTTAGAAGAGATTCTTCATTAAATTGATTCATCATTTGATGAAATGAAATGAAAGTCAATATCAAATCATTAGCTGTTATAAGACTTAACTCAGAATTTTTTGATATAAATTAAATACTCCATTAATGCAATTCTTGAGGCAATTCTTGAGTGGAGTCTAAGCCACATATTATACCTTATGTTGATTTGAGATTTTCATCATTTTATTCATAAATATTTTGACGAAATTATTTTGAAATTAACATTTGAAGTGAATATTATTTTTTGAATAAATGTTATTCGAATACATATTGTGTTAACACATAAATAGGTTTTCTGTTCACAAACGCTATTATTGTATAAAATGTTAATACAATATATTCTGTAAATATATTTCTGTGAAAATTGTGTTTTTCAATCATTGAATGCGTAAACAGAGAGACAGTGTGTGTAATATTTGCATAATTTTTATATTAACCGTATTTTCATAAACCGAGTATTACTTAATTATTCACATTTTTAAAAATCAATTCATTTTTCATTAAACCCTTTGATTGCTTTCATGTTATATCTGCTGAACATCGAGTAATGGCTTTTAAAATATCAGATAATCTTTAAATAATGTATTTATTTCTAAAAAAAAAATATTTTTCTCTTTTCTGTTCATCTTTTTATTTAACACTTTTAGTGACATTTATTTTTATATCTATTTATGTTATAATTGATTAATAGATGAAGTGTTCATTCAATCGACAATTTATGGACAATAATAGAAACATCAAAATTAACGTAATTTTTTATAAGCTTTTGTAATGAAGTTCTGAACTGAAGAGAAATTCATTTCAAAGGAGACAATAATTTAGTTTCTATTCTATATTATTAAAAGTTTTGACTATATATCAAAATTTCTAGCATTTCATTCCAACAATAATCAGAGTCAAATCATTTATTATAGCCTTTCAAAAAAGTGATTTAAAGTTATGTTATATTTTGTGAAAATCTATAAAAGTTTTATAGAAATCAAACATTGAATAAAAGTGTTATAAATATCTCTTCATTTGAGAACTTTTTCCAACAAATGTTGCGATAAGTCTTTGGAAAAAAGAGTTCAATTTTAATGATTGTAAAATATATTGATTTGAAAATATCATAGATTTCACACTTTCTGACAGAAAGAGTATTACTTTATGACAACCAATGCTCGAAAACTTTCAAAATTTGTTCACATTTAAAATGATCTCAACTTTCGATCATAACATAACGATTGAAATTCATTCAATGATTGAAAGATTTTTGACTAAATTTCTAAATTAAATTTAATTATATATTTTTACTGATGTCTAAACTGATAGATATTTTCTGTTGCTTTGATAACAAACTAAATATTTTGGGTTTATTTGTAAATTGAGTGCCGAAGGGATGGGTCACAGAATATATTGTGGAAAGGGATAAAAAATTGTATTTCTTACTGAAATTCCAAGTTTTTATCTAAAAATAAATAAATGAAATGATTTTTTGACCAATACTTCACAACACATGCCGTTCCTATTGTTCACTAAAGTTAAGATTTTATTATTGTTCTTAAATCTTGAAAAAAGTAGAAAATTTCAACTTTTATTGTGATATGAATAGAGAATCGATATTTGAAGAATTCATTGGGTTTTAGATTAATCAAAGAATTCTTGAAGTTATTTCAAGTGTGAAAAAATTTGTCAAAGATTTCATCCATTGTTTTCCTCCCGAGAGATATAATTAATGTTTTTTTGTGACATTCATTTCGAGACATTAATTTTGTTATGAATTTTGCAAATGATTAGAATTTATGAAATTGTTTTCAAATAACACTATTATATGCTTTAAATTCAAGTCATTCACTGCAAACACATGACTGAAATATGAATAAATGAACAATAGAAAAGACCAAGAGTGTATAGTTTGCACCATTTTTGACTTATTTCGATATATAACGAATAAATCAACGAATAAATAACGAATAAATCAACGAATTTTCAATTTTTTATTATTGAAAAACTCATAAATAATTTTAACTCTATTCAAATCAATCGGAAATTTTTATTTCCTTCAGTAAAAAATTCAATTGAAAGACATTTTTTGATATAAATTTTATTTCTATTTTCTGTGATAATAATTATCTGACAAATTGCACAATCAAGACATACCTGTGCTCTGAAGCTTATCATTGAATTTATTTAACTTTTATAATATTAATTATTTTTGTTTTTTCTATATTTCTGTTCTGAAGTTATCTCTTTTGACTCACAAGTTGTGAACCCTATATATAACTGTGAATACATTTGAATGTTTAAAAGCAGTTCATTATATGTATGAAAAGAATTCACATTTCATTCGAGTTTCAATATTTTGGATATAACTTAAATACAGCAAAATATTAGCATTAAATGTGGAATAAATTGAGATTTACTTTAAAGAAGTTTAGCTTCAGATATGAAATGCATAGCAAATAGTGTAACAAATGTTGTCATAAAGTATTTCTTTTGAGTTTTTAATTATGAAAGTCTTATTTTTTGCACATTTTTTGGGCATATTTTTAATATATTTGTCAATTGTTTTTGGCTTTAGGTTTGAAAGTGATTATAAAAGTTGTTAAAAATCAAAGAAAATGATTTAAACTTTGAATAAGTTTTAAATCAAATATTAAATTATTTTTACATTTATATAAAAAATGTTTAATATCTTATTTGAGACAAACAAACGAATTAAATGCTAAAAGTGTTAACAGATATACAAAGAGTGACTTTTAGAAGCACTCATTGAATATGAATATTCATTAATTGCAATAACTGTCAGTCCCTAAGGCTTAGGCAATGATTTACATTATGAACATTAAAGTAATAATGAATTTGCGATAAATTAATACAAAAATTCATATTTTCATATAATGTGAACAGAATTACAAAATTGAAAATTGATTTATTGCCACAAAAATGTATATAAATTTTGCACAAATACTACAAATTTATTTTTTGTGACATTAAAGTGAATTCACATATATTTCATATACAGTATTTTTGCATTCATTTGTGATTTGGTAGGTTTTGGGCGATAACCCGACCCTTGAGATACAGAAGTTATATAAGCAAAAGAAGATTATTCTGTTGTATAGCCCTTATATGGTTCTGTTCGGCCGCCATATCCTTCATCCCGATCTTCACGGGTTGGTATCACAGCGACGACATCACTAACATCTTCCTTATGACCGATGTGTCCGACTGTTCACTTAAGGCAGGAATACATTCAAATCAAACCCTAATTATAATGAATGTGTTGTCCAAATACAGGTGAATCGTGTATATGCAGTCGTGTCATCCCTAACCTCCTTCTATCTGCCCCTTCCCATCATGTTTTACGTATACTTCCGTATACTTCTTGTGGCCGAACGACAGTCGCGTGAAATCAAACAATTGGAGCAATCGTTACAACAAAACGGTTTGTTGTCTGAAAGCGATGCCATGTCTGCCAACAGCGACTCATTTGAGGCCAAAAGACATGTCGAGAGAAGTCTAAGACGAAGAACCAAACAACTAATCACAGACACCAAAGCGATTCGGACGCTTGGAATAGTGATGGGGGTGTTCTGCCTGTGCTGGTCTGGTGTTTCTCTTTAGTTTTTATATGATTTTCAATTATTTTTATTACTTTTTTAATGCAAACAATTTTATACATTTCATACCATTGACTGAAAGCTAGTAATCATTAATAGAGTTAATGTTCGTTCACTAAAGGCTACCATTCTTTATAATGTACGTCATATCAGCCTATTGTCAATATTGCGATATTAGTTATGAACTCAGGACTGGCATTACATGGTTGGGATATGTAAATAGGTATGCCATTACATGCCTTTCCCCTATAATTTCACTATAATCTTAAACGCATTCCTTTCCCAATATTATCGTAATGGCTATAAAACACATAAAAGAATTAATATATCATTTATAGTGCTCTCAATCCAGCCATTTATGCATATCTTAATAAGGAGTTTAAGACTGCCTTTCGACGAGTGTTGTGCTGTTTGCCTATCTATTTGGATGGGGACAGGGATGCGATGATGGATGAGATCTCCACAACCAGTCGTTCACTGCAAAGAAATATGGATCGATTGCACGTTAATTTCGATTTGCCGCCAACGCCTGCCCTCATGTCCAGGACTCCCAGTGCAACACCTGAGACATCTCAGTGGCCAATCATTTCCACAAACTTTTCTACAAATTCTTTGACCATATCTTCGGAGCAGAACAGAAACCCATCGATTAATAGTCATTCCAATCGTAAAAAAGATGATAAAAAGTAAAACATTTTGTCTCAAAATTATTTGATTTAATGACAGAGAAACTCAAAAATGGATAAAAAACATCAGATGTTTCTAATGTCAGACATAAACGACAGATATTTGTGTATCGAATAAAATACTAAAAACAGAATCGAGTCTTTGATTCAGGAAATGATTAATCTTTTGGAACTAATGTCTCGACTAATATGACCGCAAAATAAGATATTCATTACATATAAAACATTTCTCCAATGAATGAATGTTTCAAAAATGTTAAATCAAATGAGACTTCAATACAAGTTCTAAAGGCGTGAAAGTTTGTTAAAAATATTTGTTACAAGAATTTTATAATAGATTATATTTAACACAAACCATAGCATTCATTATATCCTATTTGTGTTGTTTTGTTGAAATTCTTTTGAAAATGACTTCAATTCTTAACATTGAATGTAATATAAGTTTGAAATCTTTTCTAATTTGACTCAATGTCTGACTCTATATAAAAGTACAAATTGTGAAATTCTTGACAGAAATTCATTTTTATTTTTCTTAAATCATATAAAAAATAACAAAAGTTTGCCAAATGTTGAGCACATATACTCTTTTATGACTCTGTGATGTATAATATTAATAGATTATAAGAGAACTTGGTTTCAAGTGAATTAGTTATGGGATGACATTGTTCATTGATCTCCATTATGTCATTCGAGTTGTATTTAATGACAATTATATCATATATTTTATATGTTATTCAATGAAATAATATTTCTTTTTATTTAATATGATTTATATTAAGTCAAATGTAATCCAACCCTTAATAAGTGGTCCATATTTTCATTTCTATAGCAATAACAATGTATTGAAATTATTATGAAATAAATTATTTTTATTTTCAATAACAAAATTTTTTGATTGTATTTGTAAACAAATCGTTAAATATATAATAATTTTTTCAATTTTACACTCATTTGAACAAAGAATTCAACACTAAATTTGAATTATAGCCAATAAAGCCATAGATTATTGCGATTGAAAGGGATGTCCGTTTAGTCTGGTTTGAGATAATCAAAATGAATTGAAAATTAGTCCAATTTTCCGACTTATTAGTAGTTTTGCTGATCTTAAGACATGTTATTAATTGCAGACCTAATTCAAAGTGAAATTGATTTATCGGTGAATTATGTGAACCTAATCAAATGCAGGCTTTCCTTTCAATACCAGTGCTTTTTAGACAATATATATTTATAGCACTTATTGTTGATCTCATCGATTGTCAAACAAAACGGCGAACAAATCGAAGAGAAATTTGAAAAAAACTCAGTTTTTATCAGAAATTTTGAAAAACACGTCAATAAAGATGAAATAATGTGAAAACACTTTATTTTTAGTGAAAACTGTTATCTCTTAATATATAAAACAATTGAGTGATAGTTAAAAAAAAGTTATTTCTGTTATAAGTTGCAAAACAATCATAATTTTGAAAATAAAAAGTCAAGTAAACCTTGTATTACATTCAGGAATAATGGATTAGATGTTTGTCTTCACTTTGTCTTCACTTTGGTATACTTTGTCTCCAATTATTCTTATACGAAATATGAGTATTATTTTTGATAATAAATATTTCGATTTCTAGAAAGAAATAAAAAATTATTTATGAAGTGATAAATTCCTGACATTCTTGACATTGTTTGACATAAAACTGTTTGAGAAAATTAAAAGAAATAAATGTCAAAAAAGATTGAAATAAATATTTCATTAATATTTATATTTCATAAACTTATGATAAGTTATTGCTTATTAAATATAATTATGTTTTTGGTTGACATTGCCTTTCAATGGAGCACAGGGAGCATAATATGGTTCAAACATCAATGTTTTAGATATAGGACTCAAATTGAATTCATTTGGCAATAGAATCGATAAATGAATACACAGTTAGTATATTGTGAATTCATTGCTCAGTATATACATCCTATTTGGCACCTGTAGTGTCGAGATCTTAACATTTAATACCTGTCTTTAGACTTATTTTTAAAGCTATTTAAAAATATTGCAATTATATAATGTCCTCAAGTCTTGAAAGGATTACATCTTAGAAGTTGTAAAACAAAAGTTTTAGTTTATAATCCGTTTTAAAAATAGGTTTAAATGAAAAAACTGTCAAAAGTATGAACTGAACGTCAAAACAATGGATTGAAATTATAATTATTTGTTCGACTCATTTCAAAAAATGTCATTTTATAATATTGTCCAAATATTGTATTGAATTTTCGTCAAACTTTTTCATTATTTTTTGCAAATTCATAAATTGTCAAAAAATTGAGGATTACATCAAATGTCTATTTTTGGCAATTATTTGTTGTATTGAATAATCAGATAAATAAAAGTTGAAATAAAATCAGAATTGAATTTATTGAACGAAAAAATATTAGATTAAAGTTTGACAGAAAATGATTTGCGAAGACATTGTCCAGTATTTGAAATTTTATTTTAAAGATTGATCTTCACCTCAATTCTGTATGTGCTTTAAGGATGCAGTAGTTTGTTATAGGGATGGGATTTAAAGGCAATACTAAACTAAATTATATTTAGGATTGTATTCGTTGTCAATGATTTGTTTCGGATTAGACTATTTTTGAGATATTTTTCAATTTCTTGTCTCAATGTCTGAAAAATCTAGAGTTTTCGATATTAAGCCAAAGCTTATGTTTTATATGAAATCTTCAAATTTTTGTGTTGTAATGACTGTCAACACAATTGGCTTTCTATTAAACATAGCAAACCTTTTTGGTTCACTTTCAGTGAAAGTCTTTCACCAATCTATTGATAATCTTTTGTTTGCCACAAGTTTTGATAAAATTAAAGTTTTTCGACGAGAACTGAATGCAAAAAATGTTATTCTAAAAGCTATTGCAATACAAGGTTTTAATCAAGCAATCGATTAATTGGATTATCAGTCAATACATTGCAAGTTGCTATAAATAGCTACCAGTCCTTTAGGCCAAAATCTAAGGTATGTTTGGAAAAGATGTTTAGGAAAACTTTCGTCAATAGTATTACCAATAAATATACGAAACATTTATTATATAAAATCCTTTTAAAAATCAATGCAATGAATAGCAGTCAATGAATATTATTTTCATTGAATCCTTCAAATAAATTAAAACATTTTATGAATTAATAAATACTTTCATTCATTTATTATGTAAACAAAACTTTAGAAAAAAATATTTTTTATTAAAAATCAACAAAGAATTGAATTGAATCTAAATGTGAGTCAAAATTTAAAAATATTGAATTACTTTTAATTATTTTAATTTTATATACATTTTCTCAAATGAAAACAAAACACAATGTATTCTAGATATAAAAAATGATTTTTTTTGTGAAAATTGACTCAAATATAAAGCCATTTCTTATTATGATTTACAAAAGAAAATATTTTGAAATAAAGACAAAAACTGATTGAAACTGAATCTCATATACAGTACACAAGACTCTTATGACAAGAGGTGGGAGTGAATGAGAAAACTAATTCAATTATTTTGGGTTTAGGAAAGGTATACAATGTTTGTTCATCCCTGTGTTTCACACCTTTATATCCCCTGAATATTTCTCGACTTTAAACCAAAATAAATACAGAATAACATTATATAAATCAATACCTTTTGAATCATTTTATTACAAAAAATTCAATTGAATTATAAGTGAATGAAAATATTTAATAATTTATTATATATTTTAGATATAAAACAAATATTAAATGAATTTTTATCAACAATTGTTTGTTAAACAAATTGAAATTTTTTTTAATTAATATATTTTCACAAATATTTTATTCAATTTTCAGTTCAATTGACTTTTTATTCCTAATTGTTTTCATGAGATTCACAACAATTGTATTAAAAGTTTTAGTTTTAAATTAAAACTCATTAATGTTTAACAATAAAATAGTTTTGAATTCATTAACAAAAATTTTGAAGAATTAAAAATCCAACGAATTTTTAGAAATTGATATTTTGAACCAATTCTTCAGCAATCAATACTCAGCTCTCAATCCATGGGTCAGTTGAAAGTTCCGAAGCCTAAGGCTATTATTATGGATATGAGTGGAACTGCTGTGAAGACCGGGTTCATCGAAAAAATTCTGATGCCTTACGTCAAAGACAATGTCAAGGAATATCTCGAGAAGAACTGGTCTGACAAACAGGTCCAGAAAGACATCGAATCCTTGAGAAAGGCGGCACTAAAGGACGAAAGCGGTCCAAAGATCGCGGCCAAAGAAGCCGATGCCGGTGAACAGCAACAGTCAATCGCTGACTTCGTCACCGCTGCCATCGATGGCAAGAAAGAGTCCAACGCTTTGTCGCGCTTTCGGTTCCACATGTGGTTCGAGGCTCTCGAGAAGGGAAAACTCGAGACACCTGTCTATTCAGACGTTGCCATTCAGATCAAGAAGTGGAAGGATTTGGACACAAAAATTTATGTCTTCAGCAATGGATGGGATGAAGCGATCAAAAAATTTTTGAAGAAGACATCCCAGGGTGACCTCAGCCTTATGGTGGACGGCGTATACGACAGTTCCACTGAAGGCTCGATGAAAGAGGCAGAGACTTACACCAAGCTCTGCCAAAAAATAGGTCAACCTCCAGATCAGGTGCTCTTTCTGACCAAAGCATCTGAAGAGGGAAAGGCAGCAAAAGAAGCCGGACTTCCAATAGTCCTGGTTCTCACTCATCGCAAGAACATCGAAAAGCTGACCGAAGAGGAGAAGTCTTTGCCGCGAATCAGATCCTTCAATGAATTGGATTTCGATTCCCAGGGTTAGGGTTAGAGTCAATTCAATCCATCAGTATTTCATGGATTGACTCAAATTTGAATACATTTTAAGTCAAATCCAATTCATGTATTTTTCATATTTTTCTGAAATAAATTCAAAAATTTTGTTGTTTATGACTCTCTTTGTTAGTGTTAACGATATCTGTTCACAAATGACTACAGACCTCATCCCTGACCTCTCAATTGTAGTCATCTATAAATACGATTCAATTGTCATGAAATATAAATACTGTTAAACAGTATATAATATATAACATAGAGTACAGAATATAATGCAAAACACATTTAATACTAAAACTCATTATTTATTAGAGTTTTAATTATGAATAAAAATAGTTATTCTTTAGTAAAACAAATGTATTGTCATTGAAATACACCAATCATTGGGTTTCATAGTTGTGACAAAACTCTGTTTTTGACCCAAACCTAAAAACCATTATATTATTAAAGTTATAAAACCATAAAATATTACATCAAATACTTATTTCAAATCCCAATGACATCCAATTTGTGACATAAATTGAATCGATTTTAACATTTATATCAAAATGAATATTATATACAAAGAGTGTTTCAGATCTAAACGACAACAACAGATATATTGTGTAATCAAAAGAAACTCATTTAAAAAGGATTTATTGCTTTCCTCTAATTGTTTGAGTTTTTGCTTTCAAACAAATTTTTGTTGAAATCAATATTTCACTTAAAATCCATTTCCAAATTCAATGGAGAATTTGAGATCTTCTCAATTATTGTCAAAATATTTTCCTAAACTTCTTTAATGATCTCATAATGACCTCAATATAACATCGTTTGGATTTGTATTGATATTTATATTACTCTAAAAATTCATTGATTTTTAATGACAAAACATTTTATTTAAATGTTTTCAAATTGTTATAAAAATATAATAAAAATATATTAACTAAAAGTGTCTTAAATTAAGAATAAATTTATTCTTTAAATGCGTTGAAATTCATTCACTAAAATCAATACAGAATTTGTCTTCAATTTCAACAAAAAGTATGTTTTGACACAAGTATTGCAAAACGAAATAGACATGTATTAAGACATCGATTCATTACTTTGTTTTGTTATAACATAAAGAATGGCCAGAATTTGGCAACCAATGAGTAGAACCACAAATTGATTCCGTCTATTGATTGTCGATTAAGATATATATCATGTCTTTTGTCCATTAATTCATTTTCATTATTCACTTATTTTGTAAAATAAGTCAAATATATATTGAGATAAAATTGTGAATTAATTATAAAAACTTTAATTAAGTTTAAAACAAACGAAAAATACTTTCAATGAAACTAAAGATTACTTCAGAATAAATCAAAAGACATTCATAACTGGAAATAATATGAACATAATTATATCGTAAGAATATTCTTGAGTTGTATTTATTCTTTATGTGAGTTCATTCAGACATAGGTATTCCATACGAATCCCATTTGCCATTACATCTCAAACCCATTGCCATTGTTATCAATAATGCTTATTTTTCTTCTATATCTCAACAAAAGATATATTAATTTATTGTAAGAAAATCATAAAATAATATTCGTCTCCAGAGTTGTGATCATTAAGTTATCCTTTATTGGACTCATGTCTAAAATAGTAGTTTTCTTTAGCACCGATAGTTCTGGTTTGAGTGGCGATAAGGATAAGGGTATATGAGATTGATATGTGAGTTGTAATCTTGTTATAAACCCTTCTCTAACACCACTTTAATGAACTGTTTTCTCCTATCATTGGATTCATTGGTGAATATTTTGAGTTTAATTCAATTTATTGTTTTCTTATAACAATTGAGTGAAAGTACAAATAAATATAAACTCAAAGCTCTTTGCAATTTATATAAAATGACATCAAAATGGATACAAAATTTCGTCTAAAAATTAATGTTTAATTCATTTGATGTCAAAAAGATTTGTATTGAAATCGTTTGATTCAAATGAATTACTCTGACTTCAAATGAAAAATGTCTTTGAATTAAATATTTAGAAAATGAAAATCTTTTGACGAAATCCTAAATATTTTAGAGAAAAACTTTTTGAAGATTTAAATAATTGAAGATTTGATTCAATGTATTGAAACACATAATAGAATATTCTGTATCTTATATACCTTACCATTACTTTTAGAAATGATTTTTAAGATCTTTTAAGAATAAATTAAATATGATTTAATATATCAAAAAAATATATTTTGTTTGAAAAAAAAATAAAAATGAAGTGAAAACTCACGAATGTCTGGCATTTGAATTATAATGAAATATATTATAATTTCATATTAAAGTCAAATGAAATGAAATAACAAGAGTTGAAAATAATATTTATTTTCTCCTACATTCAAACAAATATTTATATTAAAATTGTTTGTAATAATCATAAAAATATTTGCAGACATTTCTCGACAAAAACATATTATCAAACATTGCATTCAATTTGAATTATTTTCATTCAAATTGATGGTCTGTGTCTTCAATATTGACATTGCTTTTCATAAACCACATTCGTCTCACTTTTTCCCTGCGGATAATTATTACAGGTTTAGAATAAGGTTTTTTTATAACAAACAATAGACTCGTATTTACAGTAATAATCATTTGCTGATAAAGAAAACATAGCTTTGAATATAAAAACAAATATTTTAAAAATATTTCATCAGAAGAAATCACACGAAATAAAATGCAATGAATTTTATGATTTCATTCAGTATTAGCATTAATGGTCCACAGAATTAGTCACAAATACTGTACTATTATTTTGAATTTAAACCATAAAATCGTATTTAATTCTCCTGAAAGTAATCAAATCAGTGATTGTCAGCGAATAAGTGGTATTGAAATTGTGTTGATCTGAATATGACTGCAATTATTGTACACAAATATTACAACTTTGAAGAAGTGGTGAATTTAGTCAATGAATATTTTCCGTCAAAAATTATATGACAAACAATGTCTCAGATATTATTTTCAACATTTTTTGTTTGAAATGGTTTTTATTATTGATGTTAACGTGAATTATAGTAAAGAACATATCGTCTAAAAATGCAAACCATTAAACGTTTGGCAAAAGTATTATTAATGCAGAAAAATGTGTTGTTTTCATATATGATATCAGTTATGATATGAAAATTTATTCTGTTTTTTTGCACGTATTATATAATAGTAATATTAATATTGAACATAACTTTGCATAAAATAGATTAGAGGACAGGCATAATAAAACGTGCCTTCAGTTATACCTTACGACAACAAGCCTTGCGGTTAATTCATGCAAACCATCAAAAGTTGATATCTTATTGTAAGTCATTTTCATAATTATTTTCAATATTTTAATCAAAATTGTGATAAATATCTAACTATTTGTAGAATTTGTTTTCAATTTATTTAACTATTCTTTAAATTAATACAAATTTGAACAATTCTTTCATAGTATCGATCATTTAAACCCAGTCTCTTAAGCCAGACATTTTAACATTACTAAAACAAAATTGAAATTATTTTTATATGTGTTTGAGTAAAATATTGTTACTATTTGTTGAGGTATTCAAAAACAATCAATTAATGTATTATTCTCTGAGCCATTGGCTATAAGTAATAACCTTTGGTTCAATTAATGTTATTTAAGTGAAAAGTGTTGAAAATGTGTAATAAATATAATTTTGGCGAAAAGGCAATAATTATAGCATTTAATGGTTTTATATTTAAAAGAATTTTGACTTTAATTATGACCGCATCAATGGGTACAGCACTGGGCTCATAGCCCCGGGATGTTAGACGCATATTCGAGATTCCACATTGAATTAGGAACTCCGCGGATCTCTCCCTGGGATTACTGTGTCATACCATTGAAGGAATTCTCGACGGAATGTATATCAAAGTGGGAATTGTGTTCAGACATGGGTTATAATGTCTGCTCTGCTTATGAAATGATGTGTAAAGCAAACAACAAACCAATAGTTGGTTCCTATAGAACAGCAAATTATGAATTGCTTTATTCATATTAATGATAGGATTTGCAAACTATTGGTACTATTGTTAATGACTTTTGTTTCCATAGATTCCTAAAGACCTGTAAATAAAGACAACATCAGATAATCCGTTCAAAACATTTCAATTCAATTGTAATGTATTTATAATTATTAGAGCTTTATATTCCTATTCAAAACCCCTATTCGCTCCTACCTATCCTGACTGCTCTCTCCTTCAGGTCATTGCTATTAATCTTTAAAGAAAATGTGATTTTGAAATACATTCAATAAAATTGCTTTTCCTCTGTTTATTGTCTTTACATTTGTTTCCATTAGTTAACAAAATATATGAATGAATTTATAGTTAAATAAATGAATATTAAATGAAATCAAATAATATTTATGTAATGAAAGAGAAAATACAAATGTTTTATAGCTTTGAAGAAACAATATTTTATAACTTAATTGTCATTTATTTTATAACGAGTTTTGTCAACGCATTTAAATTATTATTTAATGTTTTAAAAATACTTCAAAATTCAAATCTAACAAAATTCCGTTGAATCACATTTTGTGATAAAAAATATTCATTTTTTCATAAATTGTAGAAATGTTATAATCTTTACATAAATGACAATCTTTTTCATACATAAGAATATTAGTTGCGCTAAAAGTATAGCAAATGATTCAAATCAAAAACAAAACACAAAAATCTGTTTTAATGCAAACATTTATATTCACGTCAGGTTTGAATCACTTCTTTTAAATCAAAAATAAAATTTATATTTAGTTTTAGTTTTTTATTTCAATTTCTTGAAGACCTCTTGGAATCAAATTCTTTAGTTTTTATTTTCACTTAATATCGAAAATCTGCGAAAATAAACAAAAAATATAAGTTTTATAAAAACTGTGAAAATATTCAATTTATTGATATATTTAGGAAAACAAATCAGAAAATATTTATCGAATCTAATGTTCAATGATTTGCAATAAATTATTGGAAACTATCGATCATTATATGAAAAAATGAGAAATCATTGAAGAATATAATGAATGATATTCTAAATAACTTGAAATAACATTCTCTCTCTCTCTCTTTCTCTCTCTCTCTCTCTCTCTCTCTCCCCTCTCATAATCTCTCTCATACTCTCTATCTCTTCGGTTGAGTCAAATATCCCAATAATATCTTTGAATTTTATTATCATTTTTTCTTATTTCAAACTATAAATCGTTTTCTCAATTCATCTCATTTTTATTCAAACACAAAAACTATTTTCATTTTTATATACAAAACTATTTCTTTGAAAATATTTAAATTTAAAATCGTTTTTATATCCGATTTATCTTTTGATATATGTTTTCATAAAATCACTGAATAGTTATTATCTGAATATTAATATTGAATGAATTGTGTGAAACAATCACTAAAACCAGTGCTCGAACTTAGAGACCAATCAATCAAAAAAGACAATAATTTTTTTACTATAAATGATTGCAATTAATCAGTTGTGGGTCTTTAGGTCTCACTATATGTCCAATAAATGTCTAAATGTCACAAAATAGAGATTTTCAGTTGTGTTCAACCGTTTGACAAACTCTGTGATAAAAAGCTAAACCAAAGGCTTGTTATTGAAGATATTGTTTTGCTTTTTCTCAAAGATATACTCAAAATAATTAATTATTTCAAGACATTAGTTGTCATATAATGTCATTCATTCACTCGAATTACAATTAATTAACGTCTCATCTGATCATCGGTTATATATATAATGTATTTTATAAACTGTAATACCATTTGATCCACAATTGGAGTCAAAGTCTATTATTTATTAAGAAGTGTTTCAATAACTTTCAGTTCAGTTCTCATTGTTTACAATGAATTGTCGAGAATTCAATGATTTCACACAAAATGTGTTTAATGTCATTTCGTTGACTCTTTTCAAGCTTTTCTTAAATAATAGCAGCAGTAGTAAAGAATAGAATATGACCAAGGTGTTGTCTTCACTCTTATAAGTGGTAATTATAATGTGAAACAATATTTCAAATAATTCATAAAGTATTGAATTTATTGAACAAATCATATGAAAAAAATGATATCATTTTCTAAAATTCAATTATAAATAATGGCAAACACTTGACATCCCTTTCCTCCCGCACTTGTATTGTGAAGACAATAATCAAATCAATTCTTTATTGTAGAAAATAAGCCAAAATTGATTTAATTATTTTGATTCTCAGTGTTTGTCAACAGATTTGATGCCAAAATTGGATTTAACTTTCAATTGAATAACAGTTAAATGAGTTATAGTTATAGTGAGTAAACCATAGAAGAAAACGTCATTTCATTCACTGTTTTGAAACTTTTTTCAGACAAAAAATTTTAATGAAAGACAAATCAAATATAAAAAAAGGTTTCATTTCAGTCCTTTTTGAACAAAAGCTCAAAAGCTTTCATAAATTTGAGACTATTTTTCAATTGTATTGAAAATTAAAAACAAAATATAAGACATTATACGGTCTTATCGTCTATTGAAAGACCACTGAATTTTCGTTATTACTCGACTAGAGTATAGTGGAGTCGATTGAAGGCATTGAAGGATAAAAATGTGATTTTATAGTCTATTTGAGAAAATATAAATCAATATTAGATTATATTTTGTTCACAAAATCACTCATAAAGTCTAATCAGGTGTTTATGAGTTATATTATATATAATATAATAATTAAATTATATAACATTTTATGTATAAATTAGAATATAATAATGTTATTAAAATTACTTTAATTTAATTATAATTATTTAATTAAATCTTTCAAAATATATGTGAAATTTGATAAGAGATATGAAATAATTTTTTCATAATTAATTGAATTAAAATATAATTAAATTCTATTTAAATATACAAATAATTCACTAAAATGTTTAATAACCGGTAATTTGACACAAATGGCGTAGAATTGAATCTTTACTTATATTTTGCATTTAATTAAATGTTATTTTTGTTGTTATGAATTAAATGACATTAAAAGATACAAAAAACTAAACGGAATTTCCGACAGATTTGTGTCGTTTGTGATAAGATAAGAACCAAAAAAATATTTTTTGAAATAAAAATGATATATTTATTCAGTTATTCACAGAAAGAACTGAAAAATACTACATATAAATATCTCTTCAGACTTTCTCTTCAAAATGTTTTAGAGCAAAACTAATGAATCAAATATGAATTTTATGATTAATTATTTGTTGAGAGAAATGTATTTCACTCTTAAATAGAAAACTTTCTCAAAAAAGTTTAAGAAAATATGAGATTAAAAGTTAAATTAAATTTCATTAATTTTGAAAAGAGTTGGGTTTATGAAAATTTATGACTTGATATAAACTCTTAAAAATAATATAATAATAAAATTTGTGTGTTTTTAGAGAATATCATTTCATTATAATTATCCAAAAACAAATTAATTATTCAGTAATTATTGTCATTTAAATGAAGTGAAAATAATTAAAATGTTTTCCATTTGTTTTTATTCTATAATCAAATGACTTCATTATAAAGGATTTTACAGAATTATTGTGAAAAATATTATTATAAAAATTTCATGTTTATATTGACTATAATTTTTGGATTTAAACAAAATATATTTATTTATAACAAATATAAAACAAAAATTTGAATATTGAATGTCTTTAATATGTTTGTCAGAAACTCATATTTTGAGACAATGTTTGCGAAAAGAAATTTGAAATAAAACAAAATAATGTCAAATAATGTCAATAATAGCAAATGATAACAAAACAAAACAAAAATTTTATATCAAATAATTGACTAAATCTTACAAAAAATAAAGAAAAATATATCGATTGCAAGCAGTTATGAAAAGATCTCATTATTTATAGCATAACAAATAAAAAATGTTTTTGAATCAAAATCAAAGAATATTCTGAATAATAAGGAATTTAATTATAAGTACAAAATAAATATGAAATCGTTTTTTAATGACATCTGAATTGAGATAAAAATAATGAAAATAATTCACAAAAAGTTTAGAGAAAATTATTCTGAAGAAAATTTTTGGAAATAATTGTGTTTTTGTCGTAGAATTCGTTAAATTAATGATCACTGAATCACACCATGACTTCCAATAGTAAAGTCATGCCATCACTTATATCAGGGCCTCAGAGGTGTCTCATTAGAGATAACGAGTCCTCATAATTAGACTTATTTATTATGTGACCAAAAGTTAAGTCTTGCAATCAAACCATATTTGATGTCTTTTACACAAACTATTCATTCAAACAATAAATAAAGAATTTTAGACAAAAAAAATTAAAATTAATATTAATTACAAAATATTTTTCAGAAAATAAATGAAATTTGATTACAAAAAAAGATATAAAAAGTTATTTTGCAAAAATCTTATCATATATTCACTGATAATGTCTTAAATATTTTAAAAATTTATTATTGAGTTTTCATATAATCTTAATTATAGCTAACGTTTAGTTTTCAATGAATGGATGAAAGACAGGACAATTTGGTTTAAAATAAGGACAACGTATTTGGAAATGTATTTCATATTTAGTAAAATATGTCATTTTATTGATATATCAGTTGATAAGACATTACACTCATATGACTGTCATATCCATCAGATTATCAGACATTCAAATAGAAAGTATTCAATGAATTCATATCAGAATGCAATCAGAAATGAATTTCAATTTCTTTAACAAATATTTTACAATATTTTCAACTTATTTAAAGATTATATTTTAAAAGGAATTTAGTTTTGCATTAGTTTTGCGATGATTTTGACTTTTGATATGAAATTGCATTTGTATTATATTATAGACAATTAAATGATTAATCACTGAATCAAACATTTATATGAATTATAGAAATAATTAAAAATCATTTTTTAATAATTATTGCAATCATTATTAAAGAAAAACAAAACCAAAATATATTAATAAAATAATATTAACTTTTAATAAATTTTATTCACATTTTATTATTAAATGATAAGAGTTTGCGTGTTTAGGACAATGTTTTGGACACATAACATGTTATGCGCTTCATATCTAAGGCACAGAATAATCGTATATAAAGCAAAACATAATATACGGTGTTGTAAACTACGTGTATTTTATTTATGTATAATACATAAAATACATGTATTTTATTTTCAATGCAAACACAAAACTTCATTTGTTTCGAATGAAAATTCAAATGAAAGAAACTATTAATACATTTTATACTCTTTTTTTGTTATTAAATATAGTCTATAATTCAGTTCTTAAATGAAATTTGATTTCAATAATCAAAAAATTTATATTAAAAAAGAATATCATTATTTTTTATGGAAAATTCTAATACCTAAACAAAAATATAATAATTAAAAAAACCCTGATTCATAACTTTATCTTCAACTAAACTAGATCATCTTGATGTTTATTCAAATTTTTAACAATTAATATATTAATAAATTAATAATTTCACCAATTTTTGAATAAGTTATTCGTGTCACTATTTTCACATGTCATGTGTATTGTCATCATGTATTATACGTGTAAAATACATGTAAAATACATGTACAATATATTGTATTCTATATAATATACAACGCCAGCAATGCATCAAAATCACAATATATACACATCTTGTGATTTAGTCTTGAGTTTTGATATCAAAATGATTTGATGCAAAAAAATGTTGCCCAAAAATATTGCAATCATTGGCGCCGGTATTGCAGGTCTGACCACAGCTCAAGAGCTCCATCAAAATGGCTTCAATGAAATCACTATTTTTGAAGCTATGGATAGAATGGGAGGACGTATTCATACCATACCTTTTGGTGATATTTTTGAATATATTATAAAATTGTATTAATTTCGAGAATATCTTCAGGAAATGGTGTTTTAGAACTGGGCGCCCAATGGTTGCACGGAGAGAATGGCAATCCCCTATACCATATGGCCAAGGAATGTCACCTTATCTCGAATCCCAGTATAGACTTTGGAGTGGAAGGAACCGGAATATTCTGTACAGATTCGGCACATTTGCTCAATAATGAAGAAGTGAATCAAATTATCTCTTATTTAAAAACAATTAAAGAAGAGTTGAGTGAAAATGAGTCCCAATATGAAGACCAAGTGTCGGCACAACAGATATTTCAAACGAATTTCGAAAAATATATCGAATCCGAAGAATGTCCTCAAATTGAAAGACAGTACTTGTGGTCAATATTCAATTGGTTCGTCAAGTATGAAGTGATCGACAACTCATGCAATGATTTAAATGACTTATCATTGCTTTCGTATTCACAATACAATGAATGCGAAGGAATTGACTTAATTAACCTCAAAGATGGCTATCAGTCGATAATCGATGTCCTAATCAATGATATTCCTCGAGATTGCGTTCGCATCAAAACTATTGTCAAACGGATTGAAATCTGTGACAAAACTCTTAGAATAAATCTTTATATCGAAGACCAAACTAATGGTCAAATTATGGAAACATTTGATCATTTGATTATCACTTCTTCGGTGGGATTTTTGAAACAAAATTTGGACACATTTTTTGGATTCGTTTTGCCTCAAAATAAGATAAATATCATAAAAACTCTTGGATTTGGAACTATTGACAAAATATATCTGTATTTCGACGAACCCTTTTGGAAGACTGAAGATCAAGGGTTTCAATTGCTTTGGACTCAAGACAACCATAACTTTCCGGTTTGGGTCTACGATATATCAGGGTTTGATTTGGTGAGGGGTCAGTCAAATGTGTTGGTCGCTTGGATTGGGGGAAATGGCGCTAAACTTATGGAAAGGATAGAAAGTGATCAAAAAGTAGGCATAATATGTGCCGACGTTTTGCGTCTATTCCTACAAAAGCCCGATATCTCGAACCCATCGAAAGTGATTCGGTCGAAGTGGTCAACCAATCCATACGTTTGTGGCGCCTATAGTAACCGAACCCTTAAATATCAGACAATGAATTGTGATGTAAACCATTTGTCGGAACCTATTGTCAAAACTAAATTCTTTAAACCTATGAACAAATCAATTGATTGTCCTCTTGTGCTCTTTGCCGGTGAGGCCACAGATAGGAAATACTATTCCACAACTCACGGCGCTATGCGATCCGGACAAAGAGAGGCTCAAAGACTGATTCAATTTTATAAGACATTAAATACATAATCAAAGTCTAAATTATGAATAAATGTTTGAATAAATGTTTTCTGTTATTTATAACTATTTTCAAGGAATAAAATATTCTTTTATTCTTTGTTTTCATTTAAAATTGGTTTGACTTTTGAAACTCAAACCGAAATTAACGCCGAATTCATAGTTATATATCACATGTCATTTGAATCATATGAATGAGTATTAAATTATTAATGAATTTATAGAAAAGAGTTAAAAAACATTTACTGAGCGATGACTGAATATAATAACAATAAATCCCTGCAAAACATATTTGTTGTGAATTTCATTTAAGAAAAGACTGTTTTCTGGAGAAAACCTGAAAATAAGTTACAATTTGTGTCACATATTATAAAAGTATATAAAATAAACCCTAAAATTAATAGAAAAAAAGTATTCAAAGTAAAGGATTAGCCATTAATTCATATATAAATAACTTCTGTATTAAAATAAATGAGAAAATATTGATTTGAATAGAAATCTGGTTTTTGTGAAAATATCAGTCATTGGGTTTGAGACAACTTTACATAGATTTAGATAATGTTTTCTTCAGACATCGCAGGCTTTGGCACTTTCTTTGCTTTAATTGAAGCGGAGATCGAATACTACTAACGATAACTACAAAATCCAACCATTCCTTCAACCCAGAGGTTGAGTCTCTTTCAGTAGCCATTGAAGTACTTTAGTCTTCCCCTCGTCTTCAAGAGCTTTACCGACAATATCACGACATTTCTGGTGGTATTCATCGAGCCATGAGATCTGAATGAAAATCGTTAGACAATTAGCCATAATTTTGATAAAAATCTCAAAATATTCTGTCGTTTGCGAAACATTTGATAAGAACTTTCATTTGGTTTTATTTAAAGTTATTTTGCTTTAAATAATCAAAAATAAAAATATATTTAAAAATAATTTAAAAAATTAAAAAATAAAATTAATTGAAAACTTGTTTCACAAACGACGGGATATTCAATGAATTGATTGAAAATGCAATTAATGTTTGACTCACTTCCTCACTGGTCAGAAGGGATGGCTGAAGAAGTTTTGTTTGAATGGGCACAAGAGTTATTGTCTCAAACGTTAGATAATCTCTGTTTCGGTAATTGTACTGAAATGCAAACAATGACAGCAAATGAATGCAAATTAACGACAAAAACGAGTGAAATAACAATAAAATTAATTGAAATAATTTGTTCATTAAAAATATTACACAAATAGTCGTATCGTTTGTTCAAATAATTTATGTTAAATCAGATTAGAGTTTGTTTTTTGGCAGAACTGGATATGTAATAATAAATCCATTGAATAGTTATCATTAAATGACATTTCGTTTGCATTTATGGCAAACAGTATTCAAAAAGAAGTAAAAACATAACAAAAATTTAATAAAACTTTTTGAATATAATTTAAATTATCGTTAAATAAATCAAAAAACACAACGTTTTGGTAAAGAGACAGAAAAACAAATATTATTTGAAAATAATAACAAAATTAAAAACTGATTTATTTTTTGATAGGCCTTTAAATTAGGTTTTGTTTGTGTTTTGTTCGCAAAAGAGCTTTAAATCATAGGATTTGTGTCTTTATATTGAAATCAAATATAATTTATTATTAATTAAAACAAAGCGATAATAAAGAGAAACGGATCCAAAGAGTCATACCTTTGTGTTTGCTTTCTTCGTGAGGACCAGACTCTCGATACGAATACCAAATTTGTTGTCTTCGTAAAATCCCGGCTCATTTGATAGGACCATGCCTTCAAGCAGTCCCGGGTCATCCTTATTAGCCTTAAAGGAGATACCAATCGGACCCTCGTGTACATTCAAGAACATCCCGACCCCATGACCCGTGCCGTGCAAATAGTCGAGTCCCACATCCCATAAGGCTTTTCGAGCACAGGAGTCAAGCATTTGACCCTTCACTAGCTGTGGAAATATAGCCGATGCCAGAGCTATATGGCCTTTGACTACACGAGTGAAGCACTCCTTCTCAAAAGCGGAAGGAATTCCCAAATGAACAGTTCGGGTGACATCAGTGGTTCCGTCCTTGTATTGAGCACCGGAATCACATAAGTAGATCTCATCCTTTGTGAGCCTTCGGTTTGACTCTTCAGTTGAATTGTAATGAATGATAGCAGCGTTGGGACCGGAGGCTGATATCGTCGCAAAACTGGGACCCACGAAGTCTTCCTGTCCTCTACAAGACATACCTTATTGTAAAGACATTTAAACAAATCCATTGAATACAAACCGTCGAAAATCTTCGAGTTTATCGGCGGCGGACATCTCGTCGACGTCTCCTTTTGGCACCTCTTCCTCTAACCACATGAAGAACTCGCACAAAGCGATGGCGTCTTTAATCTAAACAAAGCCAAAGACATTACAAACGAAATCACAAATGAAGTGATTGTCTCACATGTGATCTCTTCATGCCTTCGATCTCAACACCATTTTTGATGGCTTTCTTCAACTGAATGGGACTTATAGTGTCGACCCGTCTCTGGTCGGGCACAAGGCTGACTAGACCATAGGAGCTCCTACTGCTTATCTGTTGCGAGACAACTGTCTAATCAAAAGACCTAATGCCAGGCAATGTCACTCATACCCATATCTTGCCCGGGTGTTGACTGATCAACCACTTGAGAAACTCCTTAACCATTTTATAGGGCCGTAATTCGATGTTAAGACTCGAGTTTTGATGGTTTTGAGAGACGTCTAAATGTAAGTGTTTTACCGAATCGACACTTAATTTGTTTTCGTCAATAAATAAACTGAAAAACAAATCAAACATTTTTTTTGTTCAAATTCTTGTGTCGAAAATCAAACTAAAAAATACTTTTGAATAAAAAATTTGAGATAAAAACAAATACTCACTAAATATCGTCGAGAGTTATCACTGAATAGGCGAAGAAAACTGGATTGAATTCGATGTCAGAACCCCTTAAGTTGAAAAGCCATGCGATTTCGTCCAGTGCTGTCACAACCAGAGCTGTCGCGCCCTTATTAACGATGTCTTGTCTTATTTCACTGATCTTTTCCCTCCAACTCTTTCCCGTGTACTTCATGGCCAACGGCACCACAGCATTGTTTGGAGGGGAAGGCCTGTTGTCCCAGACCTGATCCACAAGATTGTCACTGATTGGCACTAATGTATGTCCGGCTGACTCTAACTCATTGGCCAATGGTTTCCACATGTCATAGGATATCACAAAAGGGTCGACACCGACTCGACTACCGGACGGTAACTTTTTGCCCAACCATTCGCCCTGAGTTGGCGTTCCAGGAATGCCGTCTTTCATAAGAATCCAGTTGTGATCCAACTGTTTCTCCGCCTGAAGAAAATAGCGGCCGTCCGTCCAAAGGGCTGCCTCTTTGGCCGTGATTACAACAGTGCCGGCACTGCCATCAAACCCAGATATGAAAGCCCGGCGCGCATCACAAGAGGCGATGTATTCACTTCCGTGAGCATCGGCTGAGGGGACGATATAGGCTTGTATTGGTTCGGACACAAAACACGAATTTTTCATTAGACACTGAAGTCTCTTAAGAATATGACCCGTATTCTTGATCGCCATATTCAAGGGCTCGTCGTCTGAACTGTCGTAAAGATCTGTTCCTAAAATACAGAAAACAAAGACTTATTAAATGTTTAAAAATGTAAAAAAATTTTGTTAACAATAATTACTCTCTTACAGTGTTATCAACATTCATAGCACTGTATTCAACAATATCAGCACTTTATTCAAAATCAAAAGCATTTGTTTCAA